>APFE031365003.1:3648-47462 GCA_000404065.3 Pinus taeda
CCTCTGGATCTCTGTGATGAGGGATCCATATATAGATGATTATAGGGAGGTGAGTCATCTTCTGGGGTCTTGATTAGTGTCCTCTCTCTAATAGTTCCTGCTTCCACTTGGATAATGATGATCTCTTACTCATCCCTGGTTGAAAACAGAGAGGCAAGTGTCAGAGGGGAAGCTTCTGGAAGATTCCATGATCTTCCACCTCGCATTTTGTCCCTGCCATTTGTCCATTCTCTACCATCGCACCCTACAGAGGAACAATTCAGTATGAACCGCACCTTGTACACTGGGAAGGTGATATGCATCGCACCCTCTGCACTGGATTTTCAGTATGGTCTATTTTTTACCATTTATGAGCAGTTTTTAGTGGAGAACTTCTGGGAGATGATCTAATCAGCTGACCTTGTTCCTTTAGGCAGTGAAGCAACACTTTTAGGGACTTAGGAGCCCTCAATTTATGGACATTTATGATTGGGGTTGAAGTGCCCAAAAATGTCTATAACACTTTGGTTTCAAAGCCCCTTCCTGCCTTATATAATAGCCCGCAGTGTTACCTCTGTTAAGCGAGCAGACTTCATATTAAGCCCCCTACCCTCTTCTTATGCAGCTCGCTCTCCCCATATCCCTCCATTCCCTCCACTCCCTCCACTCAGTGACCCATTGTAGCATAAAGCCTCTATTATGTCCAGATTTCAGTCCTTTCTCCGGGACCTCATTTCTATCGAAATACAAAGGAAAATCATGACCGAGTGCTTAATACGGACTTCAAATAAGCATTCATTCGCACCTAAATCTATCGCCAGGTCCACCCTCCCAAGCCTTTACTGCATCACTTTTCTCTCCTCTCTCTGATCTCCGATCAAATCTGGATTGCTGATCTGGCACCTAATCCGATGGTTTGTGATCAACCCGTCCATCCAAACTTGTGCGACTTTCTCCCACCATCGATCTATCCTCATCAGATCTGATGGTTCATATCAATATCGGACTGACATCAAGCTCAAAGATTACCCGCCCGAAAAGCAGTTTTCTCTCTCCCCTCCGCTGCTATGTGTCGCTCGATTAGTGGAATCAGGTGACCTCCCCTTTTTACCACTCATGGTTTTTTCTCTGCCCAAATACCATCTCCACTTTTAAACTCGCCTCTCTCCTTGGTTATCGTTCGAACCTTTTCACACCCAATGACTATTGATTTTAATCATCGATGGCTGTGACAGTTCCTCTAGACTGCAGCGCCTCTGGTTAAACTCCACCGTCCATCCCATGATTCTGAACTATGCGACTTAAACTTGGTTTTTATTAAAACTCTGTTCATTGATTCCAATGGTCCTCGTGTCCGACAAAAGGAAAGCAGTCAACATCAGCAGAAGAAAAAGTACCTCGGGCAATACAAATCCAAGGAAGCACAACAAAACAAGGATCATAACACAAAGCCAAAGGAAGAACAAGAAATCAACTCAAATGGAACCACAGTGGCATATTACAAAATCAATAGCACAAGTAATGAAGGAGATAACTCGGTTAAATATGAAAAGAAGAAACAACCAACTCAGGAGAAAACAGTCTATAAGCCTTGATAAACTCTCAGAGAATCCATGACATGTAAATTTCTCTTTCTAGTTGGTCAGTTTGTTAGTCAGTACACTAGAATACTCATAAAAATACATGAAGTCTTGAACACTAGACTAGGAGAAGAGACTATGTTCCTATCTCAGGGCTTAGATGTTTATCATTTTGCAGTCATTTGTAATAGGAGCTTGCTCCAACAAATCTTTTGATAATATATCAACTACCCGACCTTGTTAAAAAAAACACAGTTCAGAGGCATGCAACCACCACATCTCTTCTCAGAGATAAGTTACCATCACCCTAGCTGGTTTATTTCAATTTATGTTTGTAAGCATATTTCAGTGTTTTACATTAATGAAATGAAGTATTATTTATGTTGAATCTCTGTATTTATGGTTATCTCTGTAATTTTTTGCGTTCTTGTTTAAATCTGGATCAGTTACAGCCACATTCGCCTACTCCTCCAAAGAGATGTACTAGCTCTGTGTAGTGGAGAAGCCAAGGCGCATTACAATACTGTCCAAGCTCTCTCTAAGATAGTGTTATTGGAAGCTTGGCTGACCAAAAGCCTATACAATGAGTTATGAGGGAATATTTATAGAAAACGGTGGGTGGACCCTTGAAATTCCCCTTTGTGACAGTTCAACTACCCTCATGACTCTTCACCTACTGTGTCACTGTTACATCCAACTATTGACAGTTGACTTACACTTGACATGACTTAACATTACAATGCACATGTACCCATGTGAAACGAAATGGCTTGCGAAATCCATGCTAGACATCACTCTGACTTAGACAACCATGGAAGTCCAACTCCTCAACATCTTCATGTTGATCAATAGTAACATACTGATGCCAAGATCGATAGTCCTTGATGGTGTCCATGTACTCCACGGTGACATTCGTATGAAACCTGACTCTTGCCTCCATAGCATCTGGGTACACTACTCGAGCTCCTTTGTCCAACTCACCTGAAAGCATGCACATCATTGTCTTTAATGTGGCCATAACAACGACATACTTGTGCATGATGTCTGCACTAATGGGCAAGTCTGGGCTGGTGGCAACGCACATCAACTCGTAGAAGTACAAGTGAAGCTCTAATCGAACCTGTTTCTTTCTCTTCACCTGGATGAGAGTCCCAATTGATAGGATCACATGTGTGTGCACCACAACATCCATATTCTTGAATACTCGTGCATGGGAAGCCTGTATGCTAGTGTTGAGTTGTGGGAGCTCTTCATAGTTTCGAATCTGACACCGAATACGTGCCTTCAGCTCGACTGCATTGGCCCTCATCATCTTAGGCAAATGAAGTGGAGCTCCCTTGTACTTCATCATCCATGTTTGCATGTCATCAACAACAGCGTGCAAGTTCATCAAGATATGTTCTCTCCTAGCACATCATTGCTGCCATCCGTTGAGATGGATGATTACCTTGTGCACGGTACCAAACTTGGAGTACAATGCTCGTATAACCATGTCAAGGGACAATACTTCATCTATTATTACCTTCTTTAGTTCATCTCAGGTGAACATTGTCACCAAGTCTCCTCCTTGCCTGGTCATCTGTAGTTCCTTCGCCATTCGCTCATTCTCAGCTATCAGAAAGTGAACAATTGAGCTAGTGGCTTCAGCATACACTTTTGTTGCATCGGCCAAGGTTGTTGGATGTTTGTGCACATCACTCACAATCACTCATTCCTCAACTTGCGCAGGGTATATATGATCCTCCGGAGTTGACACTCTACGAGACTGCACAACTCTATGTTGAGATTCGTCGAATGAGATGTTGTGCATCTCTCCTTCTAGCTAATCACCAAGGATCTCAGTGCCTTCTTGGTCACTTGAAACTTGCTCATCATTTGGATGCATTGAAGTGGGTGAGTCGACCTCTTTGTGGTGATGCATGAGGTCGGTGTCCTATTCCAACTCCTGTTGCTCCATGTCTGCATCCAACTATTGAAGTGCTTGTTCTATCTCGCGAGCAAAGTCTTTCTCCTACGATGGTTCACCCTGTCTGACTAATGCCAGCTGATCTAATAAGTCCACTACCTGTATAGGCATTGTTTCATCTTTTTGTACATGTTGTGCCCGCTATTGTATCTGCTCCTATTTTGCTTCCTTCTCCTGTTTGTGCAGCTCTTGTTCCTTTCGGACTTGCTCTTTCAACTCACGCAACTCCTTCTTTATCTCTTCCATTCTCTTCTTATCCCTCTGCCTTCACGTGATTCGCTTGTCGCGTTGGTGCCTCTTTGCCTCTACAGCCATAGCTGCTTGCTCTACAAGTGGATCTGCTCAAAACTTACAGCTTTTCTCCTCCTCCATGTGTTCGACAATCTTCCTCTTACCTTTTTCATGCACTGGTATGCTTACCTCTGCTGCCATTGCTATTGGTGCTCTTCGTGATGCTGCTTCATGTTGCTTCGCTAACCACTCCACAGTGAAGCCAACCTATTCATTGGGTCTGGAGAAACTGTAGCAATATCTCCATGGGTCCTCCTCAACCCAATGAAATGCCCCGTGGATCCAATTGAACTAAACTCTTGTGTAGTGATCCTTCACAATGCAGTGTAGGTCATAAGGATTATAACTTCGGAGATCGAGTGAGTACTTCTTCATCTATTCCGCTTCTACATCTGCTTGCTTGATACTCTGGATCTCATTTAACCCAATCTGCAATGGAAGAGCGGGCCAAGGTACCTTCTTCTGTTGGTGCAGTCTAGTTGTCAATCCTACCGAGATGTGATATGCTACTTCCTACATGACAAGTACGTCCAAGGCAAACTTTGGTAGAACATGCAGAGGCTTCTCTGCACTGAACATTCGAATGAAGGTGTCGGACGGTGAGGCATGCCTATCAGTGCCTAGAATATCATCTTGTACATTGGGGTGACAAAATGATCAGACATCCATGTGATTACTCCTCTGAAGTTACATTCAAATAACAACTTGAAATATGTGTTCACAGCAGTCTCCACCGACGACCATGCCCACTCCAAACCCAGGAACTCCTGTCGGGCACAGACTGCATCTAAGATGTAGGTGTACATGTAAATCTCTACATGCATACCTCTGGGTGTTTGTCGAGCCTTCGTTACTTGTTCCTTCAGCTGATGAGCCAACATGTCGAACATCTGATACATCTCATCATAAGGTTGCAAGCTTATGTTGGCTTGTTGGGGCCTGACCCAGGTTCAGAGGTGATTTAGCCAAACAAATTCTCGTACTACTGGCCCTTTCGGCAACAATCCGCGGAGCGCGGACTGAGGTCTCACCCGAAGTAGTATGGGAGGGTGCTAGAACCAGGTTTCCGCACCCTGTAGATGTCTGATGAGTTCAAGTGGTCTGCAGTTTGACCCTACGCGCACGTTGCTACGTGCGCTTACCCATACCTCACAACCTATGATGCTACCTTCATGCAGTCCTATTTGAGGGCCAAATGTTGTTATTACCTAGGTCTTTACTAGTAGTTCACCGTTAGTCAATTATCTTAGCTTACTTGTATGTGTAAAGTCTACTTAGCAATATAAATCATCCATACAAGTGCATGCAGTAAATGAACAGTGTAATTGCAATTTATATTAACAAATAACAACCCAAGAACAGATACACAGAATTAAGATAAAACTTCTCTTTATTATTCTCTTTCTTTGGTTACAGACTCGACTCTGCCCTGCGCACTCAGCTGCAAGGGTCCGCGCACTCAATTGCGGACAACTAGGCCTCTGTGCACTCAGCTGCAGAGCCTTCTCCTACTCTACGACCCAAGACACACTTTACACTTGCTCTATGCTTCTATTTCTCTATCTCCTCCTTTCTCTTCTTCTTCTTCTTCTTCTTCACTTAGAGCCTCGCTCTATTTATACAATCCCATGGTCCACAGACTATGGGTAGGCTGACATTACATTACAAACTAGGGCGGACAACCCTATGAGTCTGACATACTTCCGTGCCTGCAATTCACAGGGCTTTACAACATTATTCGGTCAAAACATGGGCTTTGAGCCCCAAAACATGCTTCGGGGGGATTCCATGCCCAACAGGCCCCCAACACAAACATCGTGACTCGCCCTCAAGTCGCTTTGTAGGTGCGGCGATCTTGGCACAGAGTCCCTCCAACTGCTTGCGGACAGTACCGATTTCAGCAGCTCACTGAGTTTCTGCTTGCTGAACCTTTTGCATCCGTTCTTCTGAGACTTTTGTGTTCAGCGCACTTCCCTGTATCTGTGTGTGCATCCCCTGTATGTGCGCGAGCTTCCCTTCGATATTTGTCGTGATCATGAAGGCCTCGTCAATCCATGGTTGAACGCACGCTTTGGGGACTACCTCCTTATGTCACGCCGCGTCCACCTATTCCTTTAATGCCTTTTCTTACTACATCCTTGCAAGCCGTTGAGTGAGGACTACTGTCTGCGCAGTTCCTCGCACACTGTCGTATTGCTGCTAGAGTTCTCGTGCCTCTGTCTCCAGGAGCTGAATGTTGGGGTCCTCCTACAAAGTCGTGATGACCTCAAGTGCTTGTTCCAACATGCTAGTACAGTCTCGTACCTCACCTTCAATTTCTCCTAACCCTGCTGTGATAGCGCTAGCGTGCTATTCTCTAACTTCCGGGGGAGTGGAAGGTTATGCCTTCAATCGCAGCTCGGCGATTTGGAGATTCAGCTCTAGCTGAACCTTTGTCATTTCTTTCTGGCTGCACGGACTCTGGTTTCCAAGCTGTGGATCTACACTTCTACCAGTAGATCTGCTGGGATGGCCAACTCTAGGATGCATCGACAAGCGTCATCTACCACTTGTGCCAAATGTTGATTGTGTGAAACTAACTCATCGTGCTGCAAGCTAAGTTGTTCTATGTTTATCTTTTGCTTGCTAAGAACTTGTATTGCGCGACTTTCCCCAGCGCGCAGCTCCGCTGTTATCCCATCTTGTAGCAGAAACAATGTTTCATGCAGAAGGGCAACTAGATTAAGGCCAAGGCCTTTCATCATGCTAATCGTCAATTGATCCATCGCATTTGATGACACTAGAGCTCCCTCTGGCAACACTATTGTATTTTCCATCCTTACACACAACATCTGCTCTGTTGATGAAGTTCTGGCTACGACAGGGGTTGACAAGGTACCTTCCTGAGGGGGGTGCACTTGTAACTCTTGCAGCTGGGCTCCAAGGGCCCCCAACACAGTCTGGTGCTCCTGCATGAAATCCTGAAGTGCTTCATTGGTGATGTCATGAACTGTCTCACCGATGTCATGGATATCACCTTCAGTTAAGGTGATCGGGTTAATGGCAAATTTCGAGGCCTTGACCTTCTTCCTTGGTCCTGCTCATTCTGTGATGTGTGCCCGCTTCAACTATATGGACATGTTTCTTGGGTCTGGGCTCTCTTATGCTATTTTTATTTCCTCTGCCTCTTGCCCTTGCGAGGACATTGCTTGGCCCTCATCCACCTTCGTGGTTGCTGCCTCTGCCACCTAGGCTACTACTGCTGCTTATGCAGCTTTCTTCTGCTCGGCGGCTTTCTGTGCCGCTTCGTGCACTTCCCTTTCCTTAGCTACTACTATTTCCTACTGCCTTTTCTTGGCCAATTGGGTGACGCACAGCTTGGCATGATCCTTTTTCTTTTTTGTTGTCATCTTCTCCAATTCTACCAGATCTAGGGTACGCCACTCCCGAGACCATGTCTCTGAGATAGTGAAGATAGCATCATTAGTGGCTATGAAAGGGAGCTTCATCCAATACTTCATTGGATCCTTGCACACCCTGATGCATACATTATACATATAGGTCTTGAATTCTAAAAAACTCTGTAGAGTGTTGTACACCGTAGGCAATAGACGTGGTCACCGATTAATCCTGGATGCTCATCTCCATGAGCACCCAGAAGATTTTGGTGTCGTGTATCTGTTTCGCATCCTTTGTGGCCCACAGCGAAGCGTACTTTGAAACCTCTGGTAATTGTCTATCAACGCTGGGGAATTGACTATCCTCCAGAAGTTCCCCCGTTTCAAGCACTATGGATAGCAACAACAACGTATAGTGGAAGGTTTTACCCTACTCCTGGGCTTCGCAACAATTTGTCAAAAATTCCTTGTAGAGGAATTCAGACCAGTTGAACTGGACCCCCTTTGCGCACTACTCGGCCAATGCGACCATTGGTGCTGGTACCTCATCGACGCGACACTTCCTCATAACTTTGCTGGCCATGATTTGGGTTGCTACGCGTACCCCTTTGTCCTTGATGCTAGAGATGGCGTAGCCCCTCTTCTTCTTCTCTAGCTGGTATTTCGTCTTCACGGATTTGTCGAGGGCCAAATCATTTCCCTTTCCTTCAGCTATGGTTGCAGGGTCCTTTCCTTTGCAAGGGAGCCAATAGATGCAGTGATTGAGGTCTGCCATGATGGGGATAGGATCCTCCAGCCATAGATACCCATCATGCACTAGGAAAAGGAGCTGCCCGATGACGAAAATGGTTATGGGCGCATGATGGAAATGTGGTACCCATAATAAGTTCAGTAGTCCAGCCTTTTCCACACCATGCAACCACTTCCACAGCTCTAATGTTATCACCGCCCCCTCAGTGTTCTGCTTCATTATGTTCCTGGTCTCTAGGTGCGGGAACTTCTCGCGATCAATGAGATCCCATTCTTCAAATTTCATGGTTGGCACGTGGCCTAGGTGCGTGTCCTCAAACACAAAGCCATCTGGGAGGAGCGAGGTCTGGAGTGAACTCTTTGTTTCATCCAGGTCCTGTGGCACTTTGGTTTTCCCTTTTGTGGAGGAACATACGTGGGCATTTTTGTTGCAGAGTGTATAGGTTGAATATCTTCCCCCACATCTTCGTCTTCTTTTGTTGTGATGATAAGGGCCTGTAAACCTTCTTCTTCCTCATCCGTGTCGACCGTGATAGCTTTTCCTTTATCATCCATCGATAGCTTATTGCGTAGTGGGTTCCTCGGGGACACGTGTACGCGGGCCATTGCTTGTTTATCCTTCTTGGGCCTCGGCGTTCGTGGTGATTTGGGGATTTCTGCCACAACCCTCGTGCCTTCTGGAACATCCTCCACCATGGGGGTTTGTGCAGCCTCGCCAGCAGTTACCTATTCAATTCCCAAACCATCCTTAGTAGATGTCATCGTATCTTGGTTGTATTCTATCACTCATGAACTTAGGGGCTCGATGATCACTCGACTCTCAGTGCTCAGTGCTCTGCTCAACTACTCAATTCTCAAATGACCAAGTGTTGTTCGCTAGCCAGCCCTTTGTGTTTTATAGTGCCTTTTGAATTTGAATTTGACCATTCCCCCCAATTTCGGGCCATTAATGCTTTCTTAATGGCAATTTTTCCCAAATATTGCCCATAACTCGCACCTTAAATGCCTGACGCCGCTCCATTTGACCTCAACTCGAGCGTCCCATCATGAATAGTGACACCAACGGTCACTTTCTGACCAATCTGCGCGGCAACACAACCCTCCATGTGCGGTCGTGAACCCCATGACACTCTGCCTCTGCGCGCATCCCCAATGTCATGTAGTTTCCAGGAAGAATATTTTATCATCCCGCACTTCCTTTCAACTACCTGGAGCGCTAAGACTGTCCTCCCTACGGCTAGTCAGGTGGTCGCACCACCCATGTGGGGCTCCATCCCGTCCTCTACCATGGATCGCGGAGAATCCCCACCTTTCATAGTTGTGGCGAGCTTCGCGCCCTTTACTACTTGCAACGCGTTACACTGGTCACTATGATTGGCGACATGCTATCCAAGCCAAAGCATCAGGCCAAATAGTTCATGGTGATATCTCTCCAACTTGTCAGTATGACCGTATGGACCTTGCCTTACCACCCTCGGTTTTTCGACGAGAAATGCTTCCTTTATTTCGTCTTCCAGCTTTTTGACCTCTGCCTCTAGCGAAGCGCTTTTCTTGCTCAGTCGTACCCAGTCTTTTTCAAGTTCGTGAAGTCTAAGATTTTCCTGTCGGATTTCTTCCTCAAGTCATATGTGTTATGTTTCTTGTGGTTGTGTGATTGCTTCATTCTGGGCTCTGTGGACCGTAGTATCTACGGTTGCTGCTATGCGCAAACTAGGCTTCGCATGCTCCATAGGCATCACATTCCCTACTTCATACTTCTGCTTTGGAAGTGCTTGCGCGGTCAGGGTTTTGTACATGGTCCTATAATCCCATAGAACTGTTGGTACGCGCAGGTCCCAGTCAGTGCGTCTCACATGGTGGATCGTGTTCAGCACTTCACACACCTTGTCGAAGGCTTCCCCATGTATAATCTTCGGCACGCTTGGTATTATCATACTTTGTCGGTCACGTGCTCATCTTGTCTTCTCCTGCTTGTTGTTCCTGTTTCCTATTGTGAGGATGGTGTGCCTTCGTGTAGGTTGCATACCATACTCCTGTACCCATCTGGAGAGGTGGGCGCGTAGGCTACTACATCCATCATACTTGGCTTCCATCAATAGTTGAGGCTTTAAAAACCATATAACCATCATTCTTCTGCAGTTGCACCAGTTCTCAAATCTTCTCTAATGCGTACCCCACCACCTTGTGGGTGTAGCACGCAATGCCTATTTCAGAGCATCAAAACCCTGTTGTTCTGACACTTTTCTTTCAAATTTGTCTAGGAATTCATCCACCACGGTCAACCCGTCATACATAGGTAGATCTCTTACATTTGTTGCCCCGTAGCGTAGTGATCTTACCTTCATGTTGCAATTGAGAGAGGTTACCTCATGTAACTGGTTCTGCCATCGTTCTATATCCTCATCCGAATCCGATGTGCAAGAGCTTTCGCGTTCCCACGAAATCATACCATCCACTATAGGATTCACCCAATCCTTTTCCCGAGCAGTTATCTTATAGATACAGTCTAGATCATCGTCGTGCACTGGCTCTGTGTAGCGTGATTCTTCCACAAGGTCTAAGGTACCAAGATGTGCAGTGACTTTTTCTCAAAAATAATTTTATGCTTCTTCAGATTTATCACTTCGTTCATATCAATGGCCCAATCTATTCCCAGTAGCGCGAGATAGGGGTTGTTGTTATCGACAATCTCTATCACTTTGAAATCTGCAAATGCACTCGCACCTTCAATGTTTACCATTATTCCCTACAATCTTCCCATCGGTAGGATCTTCTGCTGGTTCGCCATTCGCAACAGAATAGGGGACCATTGCAATGCGTGCTTGCCCATGCACTCCCATGTTTGCTTTGGTAGTACGTTCACATCTGATCCTAATCCAGAATCACTTGATCCATTTCATACTCCCCGATTTTCGCAGTCAATCTCATCTCTCTTCTTGTTCGCGTTGTGTGCTTCCCGAGCTTGGGAACTACGTGCGGTTCTCCTGACCTAGTGCACCTAGTGATTAGTTCCTACAGTCCCTTCACAGCCTTGCTATCGCGCATCAGCTTCATGCATGTCTCCAGAAAGGTGGTAAGCATTGATGGGTCCATCTCTGGTTCTAGTTTTTCCTTACTACCTGAAGCGGAGGCCTTCGCGAAGCTCTTCTTAGCTTCCATGAATCTATCCTTTGCGTGCTCGAAATCGAACTCTAGTTACTTTGTAGGAGCCTTGCGAACCCAAGCACTTTCTTCAGGTTGCTTGCCCTTGTCATCTCCTGTCGTAATACCGCTTCGGAGCATGATGTTTACATTTGGGTCCTCTTCGCGTGGCTCAGACCTTATCATTTATAGATTCTGAGTTGGGGGAGGCTGGAGTATTCCTTTATCACACAACCTCGCTATCAGTGTGGGGCAGTCCTCCATCTCATGATCAAACTGGGTACAATATAAACATGATTCTCTCGTCAGATTTGTACAATCACGGGCATAATGCCCTGGCCCTCCGTAATTGTAACAAATTAGCTGTCTGCGACCCCTTCCTGGTCACATTCCACCTTAACCTCGTCCATGCCCCTAAAATCCAGTGTGCACCATCCCTGTATTTTGATTGAGGGCTCATGTTTCAGTCTGAACTCTGTAGGCAGGAGTCTGATCCATCATCAGTTCATAACTTCTGCAGGTGCATTCATTATGGCCTACTGACCTGCAGAAATTACAAAACAATTGTTGGGACGTCTGCATATACTTTTGTAATAGGTGACAGTTATCTGTAGCATTCTTCCCTCCTATCTGACAGATTGTGCACCATAATGCAGGTGTCGCGCTTGGCCCAGCTTGTGCCTCTAGTCTCAATGTTATTAGCCCTCCTCATGCTAGGTAGTTCATGAAGACTGGACAATGGTCCTTATCATGTCCCTAGCCTTTACATTTTATGAACCACACCTCCTCGAGCACTTCTGAACAAGTTGTCCTGTCTTGTTTCAAACTCTGGATTTCAAGGCACAAGTTCTGCAACTGCATGTGGATCTATTGAACCCCCAAGTTAGGATCTTGTATCGGGGTTTCGTGCAGTCTCATTGCAATCTCCAAGGCCTCGGCTTGAGTGGTTAGCTTCTGTTGTGACAACGTGGTCCTTATATGTGGTGTTAGTGATGCTACGAACCATGCGCGGTGTTGCCCATCTGTCAAAGTCATATTAGCTTCCCAGATTTTACTATTTAGTCTTTGATCCAGCTCCTAGGGGCCTTGCATGGAAGCATCACGATTTCCTTAAACCCAATGATCGACTGTGTCTCTGATTTTGGCCTACTAAATTCTTTGTCCAGCACAGCTTGGATATCCGTGATCCCTGCATTCAGATTGTTGTTGGAATGCTTAATGTACCATGTCAGTGCGCGATCTTGAAGAGCGCTGAACAACGTTTCTTTCTTTATATTTACATTTGTGACTTCCTGTGCTGCCCATACAACCTTTATCACGAACCAAAACTGGTTTGGGTCTTCATTCCCTACTCCTTTGAACACTGGCAACTTTATTGCGCTCTCCATGTTGAACTGTGGTGGTGGCGGAGGTGGTGTAGGTAAAGACGGGGTTAAAGATGGTGAAACCGGTAGTGGTGTAGCTGGAAGCGTATGCGCGGAATTCGCTGCTTGATAAAATTGATCGCACTTCTGGGTGAAACCTTCGCGAGCTCTTCTCTGCTTTCTTGTGGAGGTGAAATCAAGGGGCTAGTTTCTATCTCTGTGCTACCTTCGTTTCTATAGATCCTCCCACTTCACGTAGCCACAAACATCAATTTATTCGCATAACCCACTTTTCACACAACATCATTTTAATCCAAGTGTTCAAAGATTTAATGTACTTACCTTGCAGTCCTTTGAAGAAGCGTCGTTCCACCTCGTTGTAGCTAACTAACGTGTCTACTGTGAACTCAGTGATAAACCCTCCTATAATTCAATTGAGCCAATGGTCGACAACATGTGCGATATTGCCTTTCGATGCTTCTACTCTATGTACCAACTCCGGGGTCCACACAATAGGTTTGTCAAGCCTATACCTTCCTTAACTGTCTACTAGTTTCGCGATCCACTCATACAACTCCATGGGGAAGGATGTAAAGAAAATTCCATGGATTTCCATATATAAGTAGAGCTCTAACCACTGTTCCTTTGGTACTTGCTAGTTCCTGTTTTCCTACGCCGCGAACTCGTAAATTTTCCTGTCCAACCACCCTTCAATTTCTTCCTTTATCAGATTCAAGTGACACGACATCAGACATCTCTTATGCAAATCTCAATCCTGGCAACGGAACCATTTGTTGGCTTGTTGGGGCCTGACCTAGGTTCGAAGGTGATTTAGCCAAACAAATCCCGATACTACTGGCCCTTTCAGCAACAGTCCGCGAAGCATTGACTGAGGTCTCACCCGAAGTAGTATGGGAGGGTGCTAGAACCAGGTTTCCACACCCTAGAAATGTTTGATGAGTTCAATTGGTCTGTGGTTCGACCCTATGTGCACGTTGCTACGTGCACTTACCTATACCTCACAGCCTGTGATGCTGCCTTCGCGTAGTCCTATTTGGGGTTCGGACACTATCATTACCTAGATCTTTACTAGTAGTTCACCATTAGCCGATTAACTTAGCTTCATTGTATGTGTAAAGTCTACTTAGCAATATAGATCATCCATACAAGTGCGCGCAGTAAATGAACAATGTAATTTCAATTTATATTAACAAATAACAACCAAAGAATAGATACACAGAATTAAGATAAAACTTCTCTTTATTATTCTCTTTCTTTGGTTATAGACTTGACTCTGCCCTGCGCACTCAGTTACAGGGGTCCGCACACTCAGTTGCAAACAACTAGGCCTCTGCACACTCAGCTACAAAGCCTTCTCCTACTCTACGACCCAAGACACACTTTACACTTACTCTATGCTTCTATTTCTCTATCTCCTCCTTTCTCTTCTTCTTCTTCTTCTTCTTCACTTAGAGCCTCACTCTATTTATACAATCCCATGGTCCGCAGACCATGGGTAGGCCAACATTACATTAAAAACTAGGGTGGACAACCCTATGACTCTGACATACTTCCACGCCCACAATTCGCGGGGCTTTACAACATTATTCAGTCAAAACATGGGCTTTGAGCCCCAAAACATGCCTCGAGGGATTCCATGCCCAACAGCTTCATCCCACTAACACTGCTCAAGGTCATCATCTCGGGTTCAGTGTGAGAGGCGATCCAGTGTATCATGTCCATGCATGGGTGTATCTGCATGCAACCTGGTACAAGCTGGACTTGTGAATGTTCACGTACACCTAATGGTCTTTGAGGTCTTCCTCAAAAGTGCCTGAAAATGCTTCATTGACCTCTTTCCACTTCAGTTTGATGTCCTTGTCTAGAAACAACTTTGTATCTCCATAGATCGGTAGGTTAGAGGACACTCACTCAACTACTGCTCCAAGTGCATTTCTATCAATGTCCTGTGATCCTGCTCTCTTGGAGGCCATTGATCCTATACTACTAAGAGGTGGATGAGCACCTGAAAGATCTGGAGACAAGCAACATGAATGGCAAGAAATCTGTCAATGAAAACCAAAGCATATTCAGGAAATGACATAGCACATACTTGGGGAACTGATAGGAAAGATTGCGCAATTTCTCCTGGGAGGGTGGGTGACTGGCTGGCAAAACTGAACAAAAGGAAGTCTAGGTTGTCTGATAGGCAAGACTAGCTATTGGATTTGCGCAATGTGCAATCCAGACTGGTTGCTGGCTGCTAGGATTGTGTAATGCGCAATTCCAGCTGGGAGTCACTACAAGCTCAGGGATGCATTACGTAATTTTTTGGCCCAGCAGTCATTGTCCCTCAGAAATGCACAACATAGTCCTAGAGGATAGTGCTGGGTAGAAATGCGCATTTATAGAGAGGAAGACAGAGCCTGCCTTCCTCGGATTGTGCAATGTTGTCTCAGTGAAGGCAGAGTCTGGGCCAAGGTTGGCCCAACTCACCAATGGGCAATTGAAAGAAAATATAACAGTGAATGCATGGCGACATTAAGTGAAATCAGAAGTGATTGACAATGCATGAAAACATGAATGAAAGATTCAGTAAACAGATCAACATGCATGTGGGTGAAGTGAGTCACTGAATCAACGACCGTTCGTGCCAAACAATTTCATGCATGTGACAACAGTGAGATAGCAACGAAAACTGAAACAGGACTAGGACAAGCCAGTATACATGTAAATGACAGTAAGCATTCAAAGAAATCAAGAAAACAACACTCACACAAGCAAATACACAAAAAGCGATAGAAATGCTGAAGAATACAAGTTGAGGCCACTTACCCATGAATAGCTGAGTGGGATGTGTCAAAGAGTCATGGATGTGTTGTTAGATGTTAGAGCTCCAAGATTGATGTGAAAGAATGAGCTTTGGTGCATCGAATAAATAAGTTTTGGGCTCATGACGTGAATGCCACGAATCTAGGAAAAAGTGACACTTGGAGGAAATTTTCTAAAACAACTTTGCATGTAACCTCCAACTGCTAAAAATAGCTCCCTAAATCATGGGATGTCTTTTTCATGTTGCGTTTTTCTATTCCGGGAAAAAGAAAGTTATACATGCAAGTCAAGTTTCCTCGGTCCCGAGTGGAATTGGTTAACCAAACTGCTCATGCATGCAGTTGCTCAGCTACTTGAAGGAAATGCATATTTCTAGCTGGGAGCTGGGATGGATGCCCAGAAGATTTGTGCAATTTCTGCAAAGCAGCTGACTGCTTCCTAGATTTGCACAAATTTTGGACTGAGCAACCTTGCTGAGGAAAATTCCGCAAATTTTCACTGAGTGTTGACCAATAGAATTGCACAATTTTGGAGCTGAACAGGCTGCCAGAAAGGATTCCAAAATTTCTGGAGGGAAGGTTGGTTGCCCTCCAAAAATGTGCAATTTCTTGGGGGAGCTGCTCAGCCTTCAGCTGGATCAAGTCTGGCTGGCCATCTTGTGAGGGAATGGATCAAGTTGTAATTGACAGGCTACCTTTGTGCAAGAAAAACACTAAATCTTGTGTACTTGATGAAGCAAGACAAGGTGCTTTGAAAGGTTGGTAGGGAGGCTCCAAAGATTCAAATTTCAAATTTGAATCTTTTTGCGTGAGAGCTATATATCGACATAGAAGATTCACACAACGACTTTGTCACGCGACTATGTCATAGGAATTACAACCTTCACTTATGAAAATTAGTAAAGGTAAGCCTTCCCTACACCATAGCAAAAACATGGGTAATACATTTTCTAAATGCTTTTCAAATCTAACATAAATTTACTCTAAATAGTTATGGATGGATATCAGTTTCTAAAGCATGTGAGGGTTATAACTTGTATATGTGATTTGTGTTTTAATCACCAGATTCTATTTCATATCCGATAATATATATGTTTTTTTGCAATTAATTTAAAGTTGTAAGTGCAAATATTAAATGGACTCACTGTACTAAAATCTTTTGTTTTCATTTCATGCGCATAAATTCAGTCCCAAAGGATTGAATTTAAACTTGGTTAAAGTAAGTGTTTTGAGTCTCTTGTCCACAAGATGTAACCCTAGAGACCCTTACACACGGTAATAATTTCATTCCTTATACCCCTTCCCAACAAAATCCAACCCAAACTACCTTAAAGGTATTGATTAAATATTTGTAGACCCATTGCAGATTCTGGAAAATCTCCACCGGAGAAGGTGAACAAATTAGGGATAATTGTTTTTCCTTGGACGAACCCTAAATTCGATGCAGGTAATGATATCTTGAGTTAAACGGCTTTAGATAGCCCTATGCATGTACTCTAGGAAGAAATCTGATTTAGATCGGATCTACAAGCTTAGCAAGAGCTATCCATGCTTACAAACTAGCATAGGGTAGTCATATTGCCCCTTCAAAAATGCCTTTAATCAAAGTGCTTTGAATCTGAACAAGAATATGAACATCAATAAATAATGGTTTGATGAGATGGCTATATAGCCTTTTCAAATAATTATCACAAGGATATGGCAGGTGGTCGGTGTATAATTTTGGAGTATTATGTTTATTTTTATGTGGTACATGAAATAAATGTTTGTTTGTCTTTAAATATTGCTATATATTAATTATAATATAGTAAAAAACAAAAAGTATATATTTTAATAAGACTTTAGTTTTAATAGTTTGACATCTTTTTTTTTTGTCTCATGAAATATCGCTAACCAATATAAATAGCCTTAGAGAATGTCACTGAATTGAGATTCAACTAGAGATGAACACGATTTTGCAAAGGAACATTCCCATAAAATGTGCTCCATTGTTTCTAGTCTGTAACAACCCCAGGTTAAAAGTTCATGTAATAAAAGTCAATAAAGGCAAAATAAGACTAAGGTCATGGGACACTTATTCCAAGTTGAATGTTGGACAAAATATCCTAGTGGGCATCACTTGTTGGTTATTATGGCTAAGGGAAATTGACAAAGGCAATGACAAAGGCTATGAAAAGGGAAAGAGGCATTAATTGGCATTTTCTTTATGAAAATAAAGGAAAATAGGAGAAAAGGGAGGTGAAAGGTCACAGGTTGCATGTGAGCAGGAAATTGAAGGAAAATTAAGGAAAAATGAAGAAATTAGAGGCATCAATAATAAAAGAACAACAGAGCATCAGTTGGTAGCCTTTTGTCAGTTCAGTTTTTGAATTGGTTTTAGAGAGGAGAAGAGCACCAAGAGAAGAAGGAAAGAAAGAAAGCAAAGGAAGAGAAAATAAGGACAAAGAAAACAAAGGAAAACATAGATCAAACAAAGAAAGGTTAGATCAAACAACTTCAACAGAATACTTGCAGCTAACATGTTGCATGTATGATTTCCTCGCTGGTTTTGATATGCATGGTATGTGCATGTGTGTATTTGGTTTCATTATTGTCGGTGGCATGGATTTTGTTGGGTTTTGATAGTGATTTTAGTCTTGCCTTGCCATTTCTGGATAGCTAGCTTTGGATTGCCAAGAGGTTTTGGATTTGGGTGAGGTGGTCTTAGGAAAATCCCAAGGGTTGGGGGTGTAGATGGTTTTCTCTGGGAAGCCCTTGATAGGTGGGTGGATACAGGAAAATTCCTCAAGGGATGGTGAAGGAATTCTAAGGCATCGAAGCTTTGTTTGGTTTTGTGATCTCAAAACCTGTTTATGTGAGATCACAATATGGTAAGGGTGGAGGTGGTTTAACCTTTGGATTCCCTTGGTTGTTTATGGATTGGTTTATCCCATGAGATCCCACATTCATGCTTGGAATATGGCACGAGGATGATTGGCTAAAAAAAAGATTTGGTTTAGCCCAATCTATGGTCAGATGGTACATGGAAGTCCTTGACTTCGTTGGCTTTTGCATATGGTTAATAAGAGCTAAGTTCCTCTTGTTTTGATGAGTAATTATACTTGTTATTATGTGGCTTTAATGGTCATTCTATCATTGTTATTTACCTGGTTATAAGCATGGTTATATGACAAATTCAAGTATGCCTCTTATCAAATTTTAATTAATGAATGTATAGTTAATGAATGCATGACCTAAATGACATTATGGCAGCTATTGTGAGAAGGCGTTGGTCCTTCTTGTTAAACCTTAGATAAGTTTAAGATCCCTATGTTCATATATGAATTCATGACCTGTAGGTTGCATGTTTACCATGTGTTTGACAAAATGTCTACCCTAGTTGGGAGGGGTAAGGTTAAGTCCTTGTTCAAGTTTTTGGTTTAGAGGCTTTGTTTCTATGTCATTTATCATTTTTGGAAGTTTCATTGAGTTCTGGGTAGAGGCATGAGTCTTAACCTTGGAAAAGTGGCTTAGAATTCGAGGTCGCTGACATAGAACTGACTGAAAAAGTCTATAGTCGCTAGGAAGCAAGCTTATGGGAGCGATTGGATGGTTATTGTTGCCTGGAGGCCTTAGCGAAGGAACAACTTAGACTCTAGGTTAGTGAAACAAAGAGTCAACTCAAGGGTGGGACACTTGGAGAGATTGGGTTGCTCTTAGAGGTCCTGTAGCACCTGAGGGAGGTCAATAAAGTCTTAAGTTGTCGACTCCATTTCCTTAAGGTCATTTAGGAGGTTGAGTCTTATCATAGTGACCCTCAGCTCATGTTTACCGCGGACAAATCAGTGAAAGTTGGTAAATGTGGGAGGGGGCGGTTACATAATCCCATAAATAACACAGTCCATCAATATAACCTCTTTTCATCAATACAATTTTGAAGGACAAACCATGATAATCTATGCTTTCTTCTCTATCTTCAATTTAAAATAGAAACAAGATATATTTTTGTTGATTTGGGGTAGCATCGGATGTGATCTAGCCACGAAATTTGGTGGAGAGGTTGGGGCACGTGAGAGCTCCAATACACAAAAAGGGTTTGGGCAGATTCTAAACAGATCAAGATATATTAAAATAATTAATATTTTAAATGGACTCCCTAAGTGGGGAAAATAAAATATTAATGTGTATTAATATGAATATGTGTTAGAATGGTCCAAAAGACATGGATCAAGCCATATCTAATCTTAGCCGTTGATTAGGGACTTAATCTCGGCCATTGATATGTCAACATGAAAAGTATAAGAAGCTTGAGGGTCACTTGGAGAATACACTAGAGTGATCAATCATTCTAGAGCGGGGTTTGCTAAGAGAGATAGAATTAATGAGTGGGAGAGCCGTTGAGGGGCATTGAGTACAGAGAGATAGAGAGGTAGAGATAGTGTTGGAGAGCAGCATATCAGCCAGAGAGAGAGAGAGATGCAAGAGCAGCCAGTGCTCACGCAAGGCCACGCAAACGCAACTAAGTGTTGCGCAGAGCACCAGAGGGGCCAGCGTAGCTGACGCAAAGGCTCAGAGAGTTGACGCAGGGCCTTCTGGGGCTGACGTAGGGCTAGCGCTGGGCTAGGAGAAGCTGGTGCAGTCCAGATTGGGCAGACGCTGGGGTTTTTGAGGCAGATTGGTGTTGAGTAGCTGTCGGAAGGATTATTCGGGGTTTCAACCAGTAGATTTGTTAGAAACTAAGAGGTATTACTACCAAGGAAATTCTCTATTGGGTAGGCCAGTTTCGGCACCCAGATTGTACTCTAATATTGCTTAATAAGAAAACCCTCAGATAGCTGCGTCGGTTTTCCCACATTGGGTTTTTTCAGGGACATTAGTCCAAAAATAATGGTGCAATATGGTGTGTTTGTTCTTGTTTCTTTTAGTTGTTGATCTGTAATATGTTGAGCATGAACTAGTGTTTATTTTCAGTATTTACATTGTAAATAACTTGTTAAGGAAAATAACAAGTAGGTAGGAATAAATAAGATAAAGTGAATGAAGGGTTTCTAACTAAGGAAACTTAGAAACTTCAACAATTTTCTCTCAAGTACCTTTCAATTTAAAATAGAAAGAAAAGTATTTCCTCTCAAAGTACCTTTCTTTTTAGGATTTTGTAAGAAACCATATTGAGAAAAGCAAGTAGATAAACATGATGTGAGTCCTTAACCAAAACACCATACTAAGGCATACAACAAGGTACCAACTACTTTCTTAATCTTTTATCAAGTGTAAATAAGTATATTACAAATCCAAACAAATTAGATAAAGAGGGAAACTGGATATGAATAATTAATATTTAACTAATCTTTCAAAATAAGATATCAAAATTACACTCAATCAAAAATCTAAATAATGTTCTAAAATTCTCAATTTAATATAACACATTAAAATTTAAATATTTTTTTAAAATTATGAATTGGTATAAATCAAAACAAAATAATAAAAACATTGTTTCACTATCATAATAATACTTTAATCATAAAACCAATGTAGATCTATCTAAACTACAGTTCTCATAGGAATCAATCATGCAAAGCTCTTTTTTAGTGCAAAACTTGAGGAAAATGAATCTACACTCATATATATAATTTATCAAACACTTTTTTTTATATATTAACCATATAAATAATTTATTAAACACTTTAATTTAGTTCACGTCAATTTATAATATATATAATTATAAATTTTTAACAAATTATTGTTAATAATTTGTGAACACTATTCTATTAATAATAATAAACAAATCTCTACTTTTTAATAATTTTATAAAACTAGCTCATAACAAATATATATTTTAAAGGATTTATATATGACATGATCTTTTATTTGCAGGTTATAAATATCATATGGAAATAGTAACTTGAATTCTAATGATTTTATGAGATATTTGCTTGGACCGTGATGGTTTCCACTCTTTAGCAGAGGTATATTAGAACAATCTATAATACTTTGATACATCTATTAGTTTCTTATTTCATTAATACAAATCAATGTTTTTTTATTTAAAAAAAAAAACCTCGTATGTTTTACGTTTTTCATTTAAAAAAAACCTTGATTCCATGTATGTTTTACATTTTTCATTACTATTTTAGTCCTAATATACCTCCACAATACCTTATAAATTGGATATCATTCAAAAAGTCATATATTCCCACCTTATCAACTATTTCTGAACTTACGAACGCTGGTCCATGGACTTTAGCAGAGCTGATGTTGCATTCACCTGGAAAAGTGAACGCTGTTCCATGGAACTTTTCCTTTAACAAGCAGACGAAACTAGGAAGGAAAAAAACATAATACTGCGATTTGGAAAATAAAACTATGCTGCAATTTCTAAAATTGACAATTAGTGAGAGATAATAGGTTGTACGTCTTGCCGCGACGCATGGAGCTCTGCAACACTTCATTGCCTAATCATTATCCGGTTTCGTATCTTACCGATTCGCGTCTTCGTAGAACGTCCTCCGCCTCTTCACCTAATGTAATTCCTAACAAAGCATTACTCGTATTAAACCCATTGCACAGAGGGCAAGCAACACAAAATGTTTCCGGAGGTATTGTGAGCTTTTTCCATGTTTACCTTTTCTAAAAGTTTGAAAGTATTGCAGGAGTTTTATGGTTGTTCCAGCTTTTGTAATAATTTCAGGAAGGCTTTTTTTCATCTTTTGCCTATTTCAAATTATTTGAAGTGGTGTCCAAACTGGGTGATTGCAGTAGTTTACTTTTTCCGAGTTCGTTCAATTTCCATATGATTAGTCTTTGATTCCTTTTTATTGTAGGGAGAAATGGGTTCCAATATAATCATTTCACAATCAGAGGTCATGCAACAACTAGGAAGATTATCACCGAAACATGTAGCTCAGGCGAGGTATGTCGCGCCCTCTTCCTGTTCAACATTCTCCATAAGCTACGAAATACGAATTTGTCAATTCTTATTTTTGTACATGATGTTCTTCTACGCAAAAGCAGTTATTGTGGAAAACCAATTCAGAGTATACTGTGCATTGACTAAAATAATTCTTCCCCAGAGTTCTCATTTTCTTACTAGGCTGTGTTCTTCTCCCGTGCCCCTGCGCTTACCCCAATAAAAATCCTTTATTGGTCTCAATAGAAAATTTGTGAAGAATTAATTATGCATGCATTGCAGCCCCAGCTCGCATCTCTCTTGAAGGAAAAAATATTTGTATGTATATGATGAGGCTATTTTTGCATTCTCTCTTGTAAAGGATGTCATGCTTTCTATACCAGTATTGACAACACCTTATTTTAGTAAAACATTCATCGTAGAATGTGATGCATTTAGACAAGCAACTGGAACAATATTACCTAGATTCTTAATGTCTTGATGATGCTCGATGAAAACTTCCGCTTGGATGCTCGGATGCTCAATGCAGGGTGTACTTGAAAATGTCTAAGAAAGCCCGAAATGCTCCTAGGTTCATGATCATGCAGCCACGAGTTATGACCACTGAGCGACCCCATGAACAACAACACAAGGACATCTTGGTGAACCACTTTTTCCTTTGAACTATGTGCATTGAATCTTTCCACATGGTCAATTGTGGAGAGTGGATCACCATCAAACATGGGCACCCCATGTACCATCCTTCCCGCAACATGATTAGGATATCTAGGGATGATAGCAATGTCCAAAGCGGGAAATTTATGAAAAAATGACAACCTATTTGAGGTATACATGAAACATATGTAGGAGTCGCCAGGGTGAAATTAAAGATGCCTAGAAAAATGCTTGCTTCACCCTACAAGCATCGACCTTAAAGTTTAACGAAGAACTAGGGCTTCGTTCTTCTAATGGAGTCACCAAGAATGATATGTCAATATGTTGTATGCAGAACAAAACACATGTTTTGTGTCCCCGACAACGACGCCAAAATGTTACCGCTCAAACTAGTAGAGGGGGCTAAAAGGGGATCCCTAAAGGGCAAATGCTAGGCCAAGGGAAACAAATGACGACTTAGCCCAGTGTGACCTTAGCTAAGGCTCCTTTCTATCTCCAGAATTTCACCGATGGGAGGAGACTAGGTATGTATAGAATTACCAATGAAGGATAAGTTAGTGAATATGAGTGACCCAAATAAACCATTTCTTAGAGGAGTTTGAAGGATGGAGCTTGCTTGCTTTCTAAGCAAGGTATTGTGTATTCTAGGGAAAGGAAGAGAGGATTTGAGGGTTAGGTTTATGGGATAATACTTGTGAAGGAGTTCCCCAATCCCTAAAATCCTTGCTAGAATTGGTATCCAGGATGGTTCTTGAAGAATGATCTTTCAAAGGAGCGGGACCGCATTGGGCCTAGTGGATCGAGTCTAGGGTATGAGGAAAGAATGTAGCAACCAAGGTGAGGAAAGGATCAAAGAAAGAATATTCACTTGAAGATGTTGTTTTGACTCTATGAGGCACTAGCCTTAGGGATGGCAGGGCAAGGTTTGATTCTGGAGCTAGGGCTTGGCTTTTCTCCCAAATCCACTGTCAAAATGGCTTCAAAATTGGAGGAGAGCTCGAGGAAAGGCCATCGCAAGAGACCCTACGAGATCAAACTTTTTGGAGGGCTAGCTTGTCGAGAAATTGATGCCCTAGGTACCCCAACTTGGCTAGACCTAGAAGAAGGTGAAAGAATTATGATTTTTAGTGACCACCCTTGGTAGATCAGTGCCTTAATCTTTGGGAGAATGGAGTCTATGATGAATATGAGTAGGATTTCTTGGTTCCCAGTCAAGGAGGCCCCAAGACCACTTTGCTAGCCTTCTAGGTCTAGGAGAAGCAATCTTGCAACTTTTATACTTCGATGCACAAAGGGAATGGCTTATCAAGGTCAAATTCCTTGGTAGAATTACCCCTTGGAGTTTTCATTCATATTACATGGCCCACACATTGAGAGATGCTATAATAGAGACAAAATTCAACAATTTTAAGTAGTAAATGCATGTAACAATTAGCCCCAGAACAACGAAAATCCCAATCCAATGTATATGACAAAGTAAAACAAGAATAACATTAAAAGAATGTACTTACATGTAACAAAATATATCCACTCATTGACAATTGGCAAGAGAGAAGCTCCAAGAGAAGATAGACCAATATCCACACATCAAAATTCATTCATAAAGCTCTAATTCATCCACTAGAAAAAAGTGCAAAATTCTCAAGAGAGAGAAAAGATCCAATCCAAAGTGATGATGAGCAAATGAACTCATCTCAATTGTATTTATACACAAATTAGGAGTTCGAATTAGCCTCCTTGGCCTACATAAGCCCCAAAAATAAAATAATGTTCCTATAATTCAACTTTTGGTGACAAGCCCACCAAACTAGCTCAAAAATAAACAAATAAGCTTCTCAAGAGGTCAAATAATAATCTATGCATGTCGTAGGGCCCTCTAAGATAATGAGGTCCATGGGTGCCATAATGAAGAGTAAGACCCTCAAAAGCAGTGGACAAGGGGTTGACCCCTTGTAATAACTTGTGGTGCTCCAAATGACACGTGGGGGCACACAGGTGTCCTCATGGGTTTCCAAACAAATTGAAGATGCCTATAGATTGCCTGTAAGGGCTAGGATGATGGTGTAGGTGATGACACATCGTCATGCAAGTCCCGAATCATTTGCCAAGTGTATGGTGCAAATCGGGGGCCGACTAGGCATGATGGATCAGGAACATCTTCGTCGTCCAATAAGTGAACCACGGGAAATCTATGAATGGCTGTGGGGATCCATGGAACGCTGTCTGCTCTTGTAGAGGCCCATGGCTCTCAACACACACCCTACATGTGCCAATGTAGCTCTCTGGAGGATTAGGACCCCATATAGGGAGACCAAACTCAAAATGAAGACCATTTGCAATCCTGCATAAGATCCAATGCGTCCCCTAGCCTTCTAGTACAACAAGTCATTAGAGAAATCGAGTAAATGAGCTTACCAAATCATGGACCACAGGTGGGGACTTCATAATGGCCTGCCCTTCCATAATGGGCTTTGGGATATGCCAATGTCTCCTAAACTCCAAATGGGGTTAACCAATAATCCTATTAGGTGGTTTCTACTTCTAAAGGGGATATTATAGTCAAGGTACATCCTTCAAAAGGTGGTGGCATAGGTGAATGAAGTAGGGGATGAGAAGGGACAACCTTGGGTCACATGTTGGGGTACAAGGGTAGCTAATAAAAGAGAAGCTCACACTTGGATTTATAATGTATAGGAGGGAGCAATCGTGGTACATGAGGTGCCTCGACTTTGATTTTTCCACCCTTCTTTATATGCCTTTTGCCTTTTTATGATTTTCTATGATTAACTGCTCGACGCTCAAGGGGTAAGAGCATGATGTATAAGATATAGCAGTGAATACCCCCTTTTAAAGTGGGGCGGTTCATCGCCCACTAGGGGTTGGGGCAATCATGTGTTCCTATATGATGAAGGAGGTTCATAGAACCTATAGGACCTAGGGTGATCGCCATGATGATGGGGTATAGCTCATGTATTGGGTTTTGCCCACGTGTTAAATGTGTTTGTCCCGACCATCTTTTGCATTTTGTGGTACATTTTTCCATTGAATGTGGCCATATATGCTTTTATCTTTCTTTTTAGTTGCATCAACCTCCGAGCTTCATTCCATGCTATGACCCAAGGTGTGGGCAAGGGGAGAGGCATGTTTACCCTATGTGGACCCATGTGGGAGAAATGAGGAATGGCTAATAATGAATGGAAAGAGGGTAATATAAGCGGATAAGGGAGTGGGACCACACAACCAAAATCGGGGTTTCCCATGAAATACCATCCCTAGAGCCAAATGGTCAGTAAAAGAGATCCCACGGGACTAGAATCCAAGGTTAATACCTAAAAGGGATTTAGGGGACAAAAGCGCAGACTTAGTCCATTCTTTCCGCCAAATCCCCCCATTAATCCATGCCCATAAGTGTCCATGATAAGCAAATTACAATACTCAACTTCCAAATGACAAGGCATACCTTTAGATTCAGGAGGCCCACCTTCAAACATATGATCATGGCAGATGGGCGAGGGACCATATGGATGGCTCAGGTGGCGAAGAAATGGCATAATGAGCTAGCTGGTGGCTGCCAGTTGAGGATCATCTTGGAGTTTTTTTTCTCCTAGGGATATTACCCACAAAATGGTGGGTAACAGGTCCACAGGGAGTTAGCCTCCCCCTCTCCTTGTCCACACTTTGGGTCGAGCCTGGAACGATGCTCCGGAGGTTGATGCAGCTAAAAGAAAATAAAAAACATAATTTGGCCACTTACATTAGGAAATGTACCACAAAATGCAAAAGATGATTGGGACATAAAAAAATAGCACGTGGGCAAAAGCCAACATGAGCTCTACCCCTTATTATTATGGTCATCACCCTGGTTCCTAGAGCCCCTATATGAGTCCCTTGCATTGTTAAGGAACCCATGATTGCCCCAACCCATGGTGGGCAATGAACTGTCCAACCTTAAAGGGGTAATCACTGCTATATCTTACACATCATGCTCTCATTCTCTAGAGCCCCAAGTAGTTATAAAAAGAAAAATCATTAAAAGGCAAAAGGCATATGAAGAAGGGTGGAAAAACAAAGGTTGGGGTAACTCATGTACCACGATTGCTCCCTCCTTTATCTATATACCCATGTATGGGCTTCCCTCATTATTGTTGCACTTGTACCAGGGCATGTGGCTTGGAGCCTCCCCCTGATGTCTCAATCCATTCCATCATTATGTCACATGACGCCTGCCATTTGAAGGATGTACCATGGACCAGTCACTCCATTGTAGGTTAAAACCACCTAACAGGGTCCTTGATTAACCTCTTTCTTGCACTTGGGGACACTTGTACATTCTAAAGCCCATTATGGAAGGGCATGCCACTATGAAGTGTCCACTTGGTTCCATGATTTGTAAGCTCATTTACTCAATTGCACTGATGAACTGTTGTGTTGGAAGGTGAGGAGATGCATTGGATCTTATACAGGATTGTAGGTGGGTCTTCATCTTGGGGTTTGGTCTCCCTATATGGGCTCCAAGCCCTCTAGAGGGTCTTAATGGCGCTTATAGGGTGAGCATTGAGAGTCATGGGTCTCCACTATAGCAGAGAGCAGATAACCACACCTTGAGATCCTTCAACACCATTTATTACTTGCTCGTATCCCATTTATTTGATGATAATGATGTGCCTGGACCACATTGCCCAGCCGGCTACATACTTTCACCACACACTTGGCAGTTGATCTAGGACCTAGATGGGGTTTTGTCTCACCTCGAGAGACAAGGGAGGGCTTGCATCATTGTTCCAGCCCTTACAGATGGAGTACATGCTTGTTCAATTCAGATGGAGACCCATGAGGATGTTCTTTGTGCCCCCATAGCCACTTGGGAGCACCACATGTCATTTGCTTGGAGGTCAAGGGGCCACCCCCTTCATCACTATTATTGGAGTCCTCCTACTCATTATGGCACATGAGAGACTTCATTTGGCCTTCCAATGACCCTTCTAGTTACTTTTCTATCATTTAGGCCCTTTTGAGAGGCTAATTATTCTTAATGTGAATCTATTTGGTGGGTTTGTCACCAAAGTATTGTTATTTTACACATTATTTTATTATTAGCTGCATTATTAGGTCAAAGTTAGCCATTCAAATCCCTTAGAGGATCATATAAATGTAAGAGAGGATCATTTGATCTATGATCATCACTTGGATTCGGACTTGTCTCTAAAAGAGAACTTGGACCTGCAATTTAGACGAATTTTGGAGCTTTTAAATGAATTTTGATGTTTGGATTGACTTCACACTTCTTCTTGGAGCTTCTATTTGCATGTTGGATGGATGGATATAGTCTTTTGCCTTATAAGTGCTTTATGATGTTTATTTTTGCTATAATAAATGTCTAATGCATGGAATTTTCTCTTGTTGTAATTCGACATGCCCTAATTAATGTGAAAGGCTTGGAGCATTGAAAAGTGTTGGGATTTTTGCATGTGTTACTCATTTGACAAAGATTGAGTGAATGTTCCTAGGGTAATAATTGTGTAATTAAGTCCTTGAAACTCCATCTTGATATTGTATTGGAAGTATAAAATTCTTAAGAGTTTTCTTTTACCATCTTCTATTAGGATAGCAAGGCCCCTCTATGTCTCCTTGAAGCATCGAAGTTGCCTTAGTCAAGGTCATTTCTCTCAAAAAGCAAGGCACTGATCCCTTGTCCATTATTGATCACCCCTAAAACCTTTATTATCTTTTCTTTGATTTTGCCCTAACCCTAGACGACTTGACTAGAGCATCAAATGATTTTCTTTAGAGTTATCCATTTGAGGTGCGAGTTGGTGGAGAACTGCTTTGTTATCTCCTCTTTTAGTCCTCCAAGTTTGAAGGCAATCCCATGATTTGTTTAGAAGAAACATCAAGCTCTACCCCCAAAACTGTTTTGGTGTAGGTCTCCTTAGGTTAGCGATATTTTAAGGGGTCTATTGTGCTTGAAAACCCAATGAAAGTTCATCTATTATTGATCCCTCTTTCACCCCTACTTGACTTAAACACTTGGTTGAAGATTACCCCGAAACCCTAGGTCTTATTGGGGTGCCCTTGGGCTTCTTCGTGGTCCCATATCCCCATCTTTCTCACAAGGCCACTTAGAAACCTTGTTTCTAAAGGAATCTTAGGTATAGGGCATTCTTCTTCAAGGAATACGTCTAATCCCTAGGTTTAAGCCTCCCTTGAGCCTTTCTTAGAGAGCGTCTTACCTTGCCCTTGAAGCAAGCAAGCCTATTATTTGAGTCTCTCTTGGGAATGGGCCTTAGGAATCACTATGCATTCTATCATTGATTTATTCCTTCTTGTGATTCCTTCTATATCGGGACTCCTCCCATCGGTGAAACTCTGTAAAGAGCAAGGGACATCGATTGAGGTGACAGTGGGTCTTTGTCCCATTGTTGCGACTTGATCTAATAGTAGTCCCTTAGGAACCCCTTCCTAGGACCTCGACTAAATTGAGTGGTAACAGGTCTACTTGACAAAACCAACTTAAACACCAGCGAAAGCAGCCATTCATTAGAGACTAAGATCATATATGCATGTAAGTGGACCAAACTTGCATGTTAAGGGCATATTAATACTTCAAACTTGGATCACCTTTCGATATGTAACTAGACCAAGTCTTGTAAAGGTGTTCCCTACCTTGATAGAGGAAGCTAATGGTAAACCCTATTAGGTGCTTCCAACCCTTAAGAGGAAGTGACATTTCGAAGGTCAACCCCTCAATCAATAGGTGTTGGTTTAAATGAGTGGCAATGGAGGGTACATGCTTCATGGCCAAGTGCCATGGTTAAGGGGATTAGCTAATGGGAGTCCACATGTTGAGTGTATAGATGTAATGGAGAGACTAGTTGTGGAGGAATGAGTTACCCTCTTGGCCTGGTTTTTCTACCTCTCTAGTGTGTCTTTTAATTTTTCATAATAAAGCTTTTTATTTTGGGTGCATAGCACAAGGTTTAGAAATTTCTCTTTATGATATAACATTTAATTTCACCCTTTAAGATGAGACAGTTCATTTCTCATCAGGGTTGGGACATGCAAGGGTTCCTTTTGATGAAATGGAGCATCGAGTGATCAGTAACTAGGTGATGGCCAAATGAGTAGGGTAGAGCTCATGTTATGCTTTTGCCCACGTGCTAATTTATGTCATTTCCATCTTTTGCATTTTGTTTTTCTTATTTTTCTTTTATTGTGGCCATAATGTGCTTTTCCATTCTTTTAGTTGCATCAACCTCCAGGGAAATGTTTCCTGACCCTACTAAAGGATGTGGATAAGTGTCTGCCAAATCCCAATGAACTAAAGACATGTTAGAACTAAAGAATGGAGGTGGTATATAAGGGGTTTGTAACGTGAGATGGAAAGTTTCAAATATGGTGTAGGGGAAAATTGTTAGTTTATGGATTTAGAGTAGCATCAAACAGGTGTTCTAGTCTCTAAGGTGTCAGAGAGGCCAAGGAAAACGAGATCTGCAAAACTCGGAAAAGGTTTTGAGAGAAAACACTTAGAACCCTCTCAATTAAATTAATTGATCAATAATTAAAGTTCTTGAGTATAACTTAGGAAAATTGATTAATTAATCTGTATTAATTGAGGAAATAGACTTTTCTCTAGAGACTTCCAGAAAGTGACTTGATGAAGTCTAAGATGTTCTAAGCCATCGATCACGATTAGATCTTGGCCATTGATTCTTTAGTGAGAGATTATAAGAGCAAGTTGATGGGATGGAGATAGACACAGTTGTGAAGCAAGGGAGCAAGGAAGTCTAAATTACTCAATGCACAGTCTTCAACAAGGGCATAGTTAGAGCCGAAGGGGATGCAAATTACTAGAGGAGGCCGAGTTGGGTTTTGCAGAGGAAACAATGAGTTTCTAGATCGATTTGCTAGTTGGAGCAGTGGAAATTTTTTTCCAAAGCTTTGCTAGTATTTGGAAAGCAAATTATTGTACTCTCTAATTTGTTGAAGAATAGTAAAATAAATCCTCATTTGCTGCACCAGTTTCCCTTCTGAGTTTTTCCGGGGACTCTTGTCCAAAAACAATGATGTCAAATTTTTTGTGTGCATCTTGTTGACCACTACGTGTCAATGACCCATAGCAGTACACTCCCTTTTTTCGCAAAAGGGTAGTGTTTGATCGTCGTGTCCGTGCCATTCGACTATCATCATCAGCCTGATCATGTTATTTTGTAAACCTAGTCTACATGTGTAAATTGTAAATAATCTTAGCAGATTGTGTCATGTATGTAATTGCCTAGGTAAACCTAATCTTCTAGTGATGATCTACGTGCCGGAAGGTTTTTTGTCTCACATGGCAGTAGCAGCAGTGAGACAAAGCAGGTGAAGGAAGAGGAGGATGTGCACCTTGCATCAAAGGGGCAACAGGAGCAACGTAGAAGAAAGAAGAATATTTCGAAGATCAAATGCTTCAGGTGTGGGGAGCTGGGCCACTACAACACTCAATGTCCTCTCATAAAGAAGGACAAGGAGGAGAAGCAGGATTAGCAAACTGCATCCGCTGAAATCGACAGATTGTCCTCTAGATTGGAGGAAGAGTTTTCCATGATTGCCGAGATGCCTCCAGGGGTGAGGTGGGGTGATTTAGAGTTGTAGCCCCAAAGAGCTACATGTAGGTCCACCTCATGAATCAATACCTTGCTATGGGAGCCCATACTATGCAGTAGCAGGATGGATCAGTGGAAGTTGGTGCCGTCACGTGCCAGAGTGATAGATGCAGTAGCTAGTAGTAGGTCAGATACTAGGCAACAGAGAGCGGAGTAGGCAGAAGTGCAGTTGGCACAGAGCAAAGTCAGTAGCAATGCAGAGGCTTCAGTGACAGCGTAGAGACTAGCAGCAGTCAGAACTCAGACGATGAATGCATCATACTGAACACGGTTGGTTCAATATTTTGGATGCTTTTCCATTGCAGATGTTGTAGTTGCAACAACAACAGATGGAGAGAGGGTTATAGTGTAGATGTAGTAGTTGACAATAGTTCAACAGGGTTAGCAGCAACACAGACGCAACTCTTATCAGAGTTGTGCAATAGTTGGTGGGCAGTAGAGCCAGACATCAACAACACAGCAGGAGATGGTGCAGAGATAGAGTGATGCTTCAGTGGGTTGCATCACTAAAGCACATTCAGTGTAATTTATGTAGCATCGGATGTGCTCTTGCCTCGAGATTTTGCAGAGAGACTAAGACATGCATTCTCTGATACCCAGAAATTGTTGGGGAAAATTCCACATAGAGATGATTTAATTAAAATAATTAACTTTTTTAAATGGTTCTTGTTACCCACCACTTTGTGGGTGATATCCCCATGAGAGTTTTTTCTCCATGATGAACCTTAGTCGGCAGCCAATAGCCCCTTGATGCCTCCTACTAGCTTCTTGTGCCATTGCTCTGCCACTTGAGCCAGCAATGTGGTCCCTCACCCACCTGTATTGATCGTATGTTTGAAGGTGGGCCTCCCGAATCTAAAGGTATGTCTTGTCATTTGGTAATTGAGTCTTGGGTTTACTTATCATGGATACTTCTGGGTATGGATTGGTGGGAGGATTTGGCGGAAGTGGGCTTAGTTTGTGCTCATGTCCCCTTGATCTCTTTTGATTGTTACCCTTGGATCTTAGTCCCGTGGGATCTCCTTTATTGACCATTTGGTTCTGTGGTGGTACTACTTGGGTAACCCTGACTTTGGGTGTGTGGTCCCGCTCCTTTACCCGCACATACTACTCCCTTTCCACTCACTATACCCCCATTCATCATTTCTCCCACCTGGTTCCACATATGGCTAGCCTCCCTATCCCTTTTGACCCCACCTTGGGTTAGGGCTAGAATGATGCCCCGGAGGTTGAAGCAACTAAAAAAAGAAGAAAAAGCATAACTGGCCACATTTAACAGGAAATTGTACCACAAAATGCAAAAGATGGTTGGGACAAAAATAATTAGCACATGGGCAAAAGCTGACACATGAGCTCTACCCCATCATGGCCATCACCTTGGTGTTGATTTCTAGTAGCATCAGATGTACTCTAAGTCTCAAAATTTTTAGGGAGGCTTAGACACATTCATTCTCCAATACCTAGAAATCGTTTTGGGAAATTCCATTTGGAGGCAGTTTTATTAAAATAATTAATTATTTTTAATGGGACCCTAAGTCTAAACATAGGAAATTAAAATAATTAATGGGTATTAATCTAAACTGTGGGTGTAACTTCTAGAAGAAGATGAGGATAAAGCCAAAATGATCTAAGCCATTGATTAGAAGTTAAGTTGGGTCGTTGGTTGTTCAATAGAAAGATATAAGAAGAGGCTTGAGGGACATTTGGAGAACACATCGAATAGAGTTCAGAAGATCGAATTTTTGAAGCAGAGCAACTGCCAGTGAGAAATTCGAAGTGAGCTTTTGCAGTGAGGGGCAGGGATAATTCTGGTTGGAGATTTCTCTTGATCCAAAAAATACTAGCAGAGAAGGCAGAGAGAGATTTGGGAGAGGCAGCGCAGAGCTAGAAGAGGCTGATGCAGGCCCACCCAGAGGCAGCGCAGAGCGTTGAGGAGGTCCGAAAATTTGGTGAAGGAATCGATTTCAGAGGCCGGAAGCCGGGTGAGACTGGGAGGTGAAAATCGAAGTTCCTGGGCAGTAAATCGATCAACATAAGGGGTGACGCAGTCCCTAGAGGCTGTGACGTTGGGCTGACACAGTGGTAGTGCAGAGGCCGCCAAACGTTGTTAATTCAGTGGCTGGATCAGTTAGATCTCTAGTGATAGTGTGAGGTAATCTCACTTATCCCTCTGTCAGTGATATTCTTTGTATTGGATAGCCAGGAAGGCATCCAGAGATTGTAGACATAAATTACTTTTGTGTAATAATAAAACCCTTAGAGCTGCTGCACCGGGTTTCCCACACTGGGTTTTCTGGGGATATTTGTCCAAAAATAATTGTGTATATGTGTTGTGTATTTCTTTCTTGTTCAGTTTCTTGTTTCCACATTTTATTTAAATGGTGAAGGCTACAATGTATTCGTTTCAATGTTTACTGTATGAAACAATAAATAATTTTGTTCAGTAATTAACAAATAGGAGAAAAGTAATAAGTTGCTCCAATAGAAATTTGGGCATCTAAATTTTCACATGGTATCAGAGTTGCAGGTGAAACAAGAGAGCAGTGCTGGAGGATCCAATGTGAAATTTAAAAAATGGAAATCATATTGCAATGATTAATATGATTTCTTGTACTTATTAATTCAGAGATAAGTTATCTACTCTATTCTTACAGTGAATATTGAAACATATTCTATTGCAACCTTCACAATTAAAACATTGAGAAATTAAGTAAAATGCTGGCACATATACAAACACAATTTTTGGACAATTGTCCTCGAAAAAACCCAATGTGGGAAAACCTGTGTAGTAGATGAGGGTTTTATTATTCTTAAGCAAAAATCAACATGTACAAAATTTCACCCAACAATATAGAATTGAGAAATATTTACAAACGTTCCTGAACAAGTCTCTGACCCGAGAGCAAGGTTACTTGTGCCTCTGCGTCTCTCTGGCTCGCCCAACGTCAATTTGCTCGATGTTGTTCCTTCTGCTGCTCTATGTCTTCGTTATCGTCTCCCTGACTGATGTTGAACCCTCTCTGTCTCTCCTCCATTTGCAACTCTCCCTCTGAATCGATTTTCTCTTGCTGAACTTCGACCAGTGAGAAAATTGATTTCTCTTGGGCAACAGAGTATCTGCTTGGTGTCTCTTCCAAATGACCCTCAAGTCCCTTCTTATATCTTCCTGATGGGCAACCAACGACCTAGACTAAAACATAATCAAAGGCTCAGATCGTTTTGACTTGATCCATGGTTTTTTTAAGAAGTTTCACCCCTAATTAGATCAATACCCATTAATATTTTATTTTTTCTAAGTTTAGACTTAGGAACCCCATTAAAAATATTAATTATTTTAATAAAATCATTTATAGGTGGAATTTCCCAAAACGCTTTTTGGGTTCTTTGGAATACCCGTGCCTAAGCCTCTTTGCAAAATTTGAGGCTTAGAGCACATCCAATGCTAACTCAAATCAACTGCTCTCTGAACAGAGTAAACTTAGCTCTTCCAAGAGCCTTTGTGAGTATTTCGGCCACCTGCTTTCTTGTGGGAAGATACTGTAGCTACATTGCTTCACAATGAACACAGTCTCTGATAAAGTGACAACGAATATCTATATGTTTCGACCGATCATGAAATACTGGATTCTCATAGATTTCAATGCAACTTTGATTATCACAATAAACCTTGGTCGCCTCCATCCTTTTCCTGAATAGGCTCACAAGCAATTTTCTGAGCCATATGGCTTCGCACATAGCTGTGCTGGCTCCCATATATTCTGCTTCTGTTGAACTCAGTGCTACCGATTTCTGCTTCCTGCTGCACTTGGATATCATCCCTGATCCAACACTGAAGCAGTACCCAAAGGTACTTTTTCGGTCTACTGAATTACCAGCCCAATTTGCATCAGTGAACCCATTCAAGCTGATATCCTCTCCTCTAGAGTACTTCAACCCATATCCGACTGTTTCTCGTACATACCTAAGTATGTGTCTAGCTGCTGCCCAATGCACCCTTCTTGGTTCCACCATGAACTGACTAAGAGTGTTGATCGCAAAACAAATGTCTAGCTGAGTGTTGACCAGATACATAAGTGACCCAATGAGCTATCTGTACAAGGTGGGATCTACTTTATCCTCTGATGCATCTATTTTCGTCTAGTTGGTGATCATGGGAGTAGCCATGGGTTGACAATCTTGCATTCTGAATCTCTTCAAAATCTCTGTAGCATATCTTCCTTGACCAAGGAATATCTCTTCATTCTTCTGGCAAACTTCCGACCCCAGGAAATAATGCATCAATCCCAAGACCTTCATGTCGAATTCGACTTCAAGATTCTTCTTGCAGTCTTGGATGAGCCTAGATGATCCAGTTAGAAACAGGTCATCTACATATAGTACCAAAATAAGTGGCTCATTCTCTATTAGTAAATAGTAGAGATTGGGATGAACATCACTCTTGACAAATCCCAACTGCTGCAAGTAACTATCAATTCGACCATACCATGCTCTAGGTGCCCGCTTGAGCCCGTACGGGGCTTTCTTTAACCTACAAACATGAGATTTCTTCTCATGAGTTTCGAAGCCTTCGAGCTGTTCTATATACACCTCTTCTTCTATCACCCCGTTCAAGAATGTTGCCTTGATTTCCATTTGGTGAATCTCCCATCCCATTAGAGCTGCTAGGTATATAACAGATCTGATAGAGGTGTAACGAGCAACTGGGGTGAAGGTCTCTTCATAGTCTATCCTTTCCTTCTGTGCATACCCCTTGCCACGAACCTTGCCTTGTACTTTTCTATGTTGCCGTCTGCAACATACTTGATCTTGTAGATCTATCGTGAACCTACAACTGATCTATTTTCCGGTCTAGGTACTACTTCCCAGACATCATTCGTCATGATGAAGTTGTACTCTTCCACCATGGCATCCACCCATATTTGGTGTTGAACAACTTCCTGAAAGCTAGAGGGTTCTCCAACCTGAGCTACCAATGCTTGGTATCTATTTGGCTTTCTGCATTGCCTCTTCTCGGCTCTAGGAGCTCCAACAAAGTCCTCTACATCCCTCAGTGTCTGCCGCACTTCTCTGCTTGTTCTACCACTAGTGGTGGGAGGCTCAACCAATTCTTCCTCCTGACCTTGTTGTTCTGTCTGTTGAGAAGCATCTGCATTTCCTTCCTCTGAGGAAATACTGGTACTGGTCATTGTACTTGTCCCAGGTGTATGCTTTGCTGCTTGTCCTTCTTGTCGCCCCTGCTGCTCTTGGATTAACAAAACATTTCCTGACTGATCTTCTGTAGGTATTTCACGAGATTTCCTGAAAACTCTATCTTCCATGAACTTTGCATCTCGTCTTACTGTAATCTTCCTGCTGCCCGGAATGTAGATTCAATATGCCTTTGAGGTCTCGATGTATCCTACGAGATAAACTTTCTCTGCAGTTTGATCCAGTTTGCTGCGCTTCTCATATGGAATGTGGCAATAAGCCATGCTTCCAAATATCTTGAGATAACTGACTTCCGACGTCTTCCCTGTGAATACTCCTTCGGGTGTTCTCTTCCCCAATGCTTTATGAGGTGTTCCATTCTGAACTTACATTGCCGTGTCACAAGGTTCTGTGCATAGATACTTAGGTAGATCCTGATCATACAACATGGCCTTGGCTACCCCAACAATAGTTCGGTTCTTCCATTCTGCCACTCCATTCTGCTCCGGATTATATGGCGCTGTCCACTCTCTTTTGATGCCCTCCTTTGCGCAGAAATCTGTGAAATCCTTGTCTGTATATTCTACACCGTTATTTGAATGCAATACCTTTATCTTTTTCCCTGTCATATTTTCAACAAGAGCCTTGAACTCTCGGAAGTGATCAAAGACCTCATCCTTGGTCTTTAAGAAATAGATCTAGGTTTTTTCTGGAGTGATCATCGATAAAAGTGACAAAGTATTCGCCACCACTAAGAGCCCATGTGGACATAGGACCGTAGATATTTGAGTGTATTAATCCTAATACATCCTTTTCTCTATTGTTACTTCTGGGAAAAACTGCTTTTGCGTACTTTCCTAGTACACATCCTCTGCATCAGTCATCATGTTCATTGCTTAAGACTGGTACCCTTGTAACCATCTCTTTGAGCATCCTCAATGCTTCATGGTGTAAGTGCCCCATTCGCCTGTGCCATAATTCATTTTGCTCCTTCTCACCATTATAGTTGATGCCTATCAGTCCCATTGGCGATTCAAGCTGCAACCTATACAATTTGTTGCTTCGAACCCCAATTTGCTTTTTCCTCTTCTAGCATGGATGCTTAACATATACTTTCTTTCCAATGAAGTATACATCATATCCCTTGTCCTATAACTGAGACATTGAAATTAGATTCATCCCTAGTCCTGGCACATGCAAAACATTGGTGGCTCGAATGGTGGTCCCTGCTTCCATTTGAAAAGCTATGGTGCCTCTCCCTATAGGAGTACACTTAGTTTGGTTTCCCATAGTTATTTGGAAGTCCATCTGTTCTTCTTGATAGCTCGAGAAATGTTCTCATACTCCAGTCATATGAGTTGAAGCCCCACTATCAATGTACCAAACATCCGTTGATGCTAAATTAACTAAGCATGCGAATTCTTCATCTAATCTGGTAAACAAATCTTAGATATTTTGAGTATCCATTTTCTGACGCTAACCTATCCCAACGACTGTTATAGGAAAAACTGCGCCCCACTTCCTTGCTGAGTCTTTTGTTGCGCTGTTCCTTCTACCACTGTAGAATTTCGACTGGAAAAGACTTACCTCTTTGTTGGCTCACTCAGAGAGAGTTTTCCCACGAAATCCAATCTTCTTTGGTTTGAACTGCTCAATCCTCTGGGAAATTCGAATTTTTGCCCTTGCAGGGATTTCGAATTCCCTTCTTTTCTCAGTGTTGGATCTTCTGGCTTTTCTCTTCTTCTTCCCTGTAGCTCTGATACCATGTGAAAATTTAAAAAATGGAAATCCTACTGCAATGATTAATATGATTTCTTCTACTTATTACTTCAGACATAAGTTATCTATTGTATTCTTATAGCAAATATTGAAACATATTCTTTTGCAACCTTCACAATTAAAACATTGCAAAAATGAAGTAAAATGCCGCACATATACAAACACAATGATATAGTTATTTTTGGACAATTGTCCCCAGAAAAACCCAATGCGGGAAAACCGGTGCAACGGATGAGGGTTTTATTATTCTTCAGCAAATATCAACATGTACAAAATTTCACCCAGCAGTATAGAACTGAGAAATATTTACAAACGTTCCTAAACAAGTGTCAAACTCGAGAGAGAGGTTCCTTGTGCCTTTGCGTCTCTCTGGTTTGCCCAACGCAATTTCTCTGGCCTCTAGACTGACCTACGCAATGCCTGCATCACTCAGGTTAGCGTTGCCTCTCCTAGCATCAATTTGCCCGACGCTTTTCCTTCTGTTGCTTTGTGTCTTCGTCCCTGTCTCCCTAACTGATGTTGAACCCTCTCTGCCTCTCCTCCACTTGCAACTTTCCCTCTGAATCAGTTTTCTCTTGCCAAACTTCGACCAGTGAGAAAATCAATTTCTCTTGGGAAATTGAGTATCTGCCTCGTGTCTCTTCCAAATGACCTCCAAGTCGCTTCTTATATCTTCTTGATGGGCAATCACCGCTTAGATTAAAACATAATCAAAGGCTCAGATCATTTTGACTTGATCCATGGCTTTTTCTAGAAGTTTCACCCCTGATTAGATTAATACCCATTAATATTTTAATTTTCCTAAGTTTAGACTTAGGAACCCCATTAAAAATATTAATTATTTTAATTAAATCACTTCTGGGTGGAATTTCCCAAAATGCTTTCTAGGTTCTTTGGAATACCTGTGCCCAAGCCTCCTTGCAAAATTTGAGGCTTAGAGCACATCCAATACTACCTCAAATCAACACTCAGCACTGAAGGAGGAAGGAAGTTCGAAATTCCTGTAGAGAAAACAATTTGAATCCCCAGAGAATTTGCACAGTGAGGCCAGGAGGGCACGATTTTCATGGTACTCTCTCTCTGAGTGAGTCAACAGAGAGGCAGGATTTCCAAATCGAAATCTGTCAGTGGCAGAGGGAGCAGCACAACAGTAGTTTCAGTGAAGAGGGGTTCCTGGTGTGACACAGTTTTCTGCAGGTAGTTGCTGCGCAGAAAGACGTCAGAAGGAAGAAGAGACACTTGACATAATTTCTTCCTCAGAGAATTCCTAGCCAGGGAATTCAAATTCTTATTTGCTGTGCATCAGCAGGAGAGAGGAGGTCATTCAACTTTTTCGATTAGCAGAGATGGGAGCCAGTGGATTGAGAGATCAGGATAGGTTGGATGGTGCATCCAACTATGTGATCTGGAAGGCAAGGATGTCGTGTCTTCTGGATGAGCAATTTCTTAAGATCTACGTCGACAACGTGGTAGCTGAGCGTGCGGATCCAGATCTGCTCAAGAAGTAAAAGGGAGAAATGTCGAAGACCAAGAGAATGATCCTCAACGGAGTGAAAGATCATGTAGTCTGTCACATCGCTGGTAGAGGGACTGCCAAGGAGATGTGGGATGCTTTGTTGACGCTATATCAGGGATCGTCTGAGCAACAAAAGACGTACTTGGAGCAGAAGATGAGATCTATGCAGATGCAGAAGGGGGAACACATTGATTCGTTCCTTTTTAAGCTTTAGGAGACCTGAGACGAGCTGGTAGTTGTGGGGTGAACACCTGAAGGTTCCGAGATGGTAAGACTATCCCTAAATTCAGTGTCTGAGGAGTGGCAAGTTTTTGTCTAGAGCATCCTGGGTAGGGCGACTTTGCCAGACTGGGATGGAATGTGGGCAACTCTTAAGCAAGAGGAGTTGAGAAGAGACTTGGTCAAGTGTAAACTTGACTGGATCAACAACAATGGGTCGAACCCTAAGGAGGAAGAAGAGAATGCAACCCTCGCATCCAAGGGCAGCAAGAGCAACGAAAGAAAAAGAAAGTTGTTTTTAAGATCAAACTCTTTAGGTGTGGTGAATTGGGTCACTACGCAACACAATATCCTCTAATAAAGAAGGAAAAAGATGAGAAGCATGATTCGAAGGTTGCAACCGTGAAGATCAAGGAGGAGGAGTTCGCCATGACAACCCAGGAATCTCCGGGAGGGAGGTGGGGAGATTTAGAGCTGCAGTTCGAAAGAATTGCAGTTGGGCAGGATCCTTGAGGAGTCCACCTTTCGGATCAATTCCTTGCTACAGGAGCCCAGATCAGAAGTAGTAGGATGGACCAATGCCAGTTGATGCAGAGGAGTGTCAGAGTGACAGTTGCAGTGGCTAAGAGCGCTAGAGACTGAGCAACACAGAGCTAGAGTTGGCAAAAGTGCAGTTGGCACAGAGCATAGGTCAGCAACAGCACAGGGGCTTCAGAGGGTCAGCGTAGAGACTAGCAGTAGTCAGACTCTAGCAATGAGATGCGTCATACTGAACACTTGTTTAGTAATTTGGGATGCTTTTCTGTTGTTGATGCAGTAGCAACAACAATTAGAGAAGATTGTAGTGCAGATGCAGTGTTGGTTGTGGCAGTGCCAACAACAACACTGATGTAGAATTGAGAGGTAGTTGCAGTATGGATGTATTTTTGACAGTGGCAGGGTCAACAGTAGTACAGATGCAACATTTGCGTCGTAGTTGATGGGCATGATGCTAGACATCAGTAGCGCAGAAAAAGATGTTACAAAACAGAGTGATGTTTCAGCGGGATGCATTGCTAGAGCACATTCCGTGCTAAGAGGGTGTGTTGATTTCTGGTAGCATCATATGTACTCTAAGTCTCAAAATTTGCAGGGAGGCTTAGACACATGCATTCTCCAATACCCAGAAATTGTTTTGGGAAATTCCACCCAGAGACAGTCTTATAAAATAATTAATTATTTTTAATGGGACCCTAAGTCTAAACTTAGTAAATTAAAATAATTAATTGGTATTAATCTAAATTGTGGGTGTAACTTCTAGAAGAAGACGAGGATCAAGCCAAAATGATCTAAGCCATTGATTAGAAGTTAATCTGGGCCGTTGGTTGTGCAACAGAAAGATATAAGAAGAGGCTTGAGGGACACTTGGAGAACACATCGAATAGAGTTCAGAAAATCGAATTTCTGAAGCAGAGCAGCGCCCTGTGAGAAATTCAAAGTGAGCTTTTGCAGTGAGGGGCAGGGATAGTTTTGGTTGGAGATTCTCTTGATCCGGGAATACTCAGCAAAGAAGGCATCGAGAGCTCTGGTAGACGCAGCGCAGAGCTAGAAGAGGCTGGCACAAGGCCACACAGAGGCAGCGTATGTTGGTGCAGAGGCAGTGTAGAGCCTTGAGGAGGTACGAAAATTTACTGAAGGAATCGATTTCAGAGGGCAGAAGCTGGGGTGTGAGATTGGGAGGTGAAAATCGAAGTTCTCGGGCAACAAATCTATCAGCAGAAGGGGTGACGCAGTCCCTAGAGGCTGTGACATTGGGTTGACGCAGTGACTGCGCAAAGGCAACGCGGAGGCAGCTATGGGTTGTTTATTTAGTGGTTGGATCAGTAAGATCTCCAATGATAGTGTGAGGTAATCTCACTTATCTCTCTGTTAGTGATATTCTCTGTATTGGATAGTGTTGTGGCCACCAACAACCCCCCTCCTTATGAAGTGTTATTGCTAATACTAAATAAGTGGGGACCCTTAGTAAAAAATTGAAAAAATCAATTAGTGTTATATTTCCTTTTAGATGAAACTTACAACATCATGGACTTAGGGAAATACCTTTGAAGAATCTAAAAAACTTAAGTTTCATAATGAAGAAAGTAAATTAACTCCTTAAGAGAGATCGCATCACACAAAGAATGATAGGGTACCTTCTAAATGAGCCAAAATGATAAAAAACGTGAGATTGTGACGCGAAACTCCATCGCATCGCATGCATTAAGAAACACTCACCTTAAAAAACCTTAAAATCGCCGATATGCGATATCGCATATCGCACATCGCAAAAATCACATGAATTACACATAATGATTATAACGATTAAGCGATCCACAATCTTGTGATCCTGTGATCCGCGGTCTTACGATCCTGCGATCCGCGATCTTGCGATATTGCGACCAAGCAACCTTGCGATAGAACAACACGATGAAATTGCGGTAATGCGATACAGTGATCTGCGATATCGCAAAGCAAAATCACAAGACCTCTCCATCGCAGTTGGTTCTGGCTCATTATTCGAGAAAAAATTTTCGAAGGCCAAGAACTGGTCATGCACTTTAATGCGAATTAATGAGTTGTTGCCAGTTGTTAATGAAGTATGGTGTTGTGTTTTTCGAAGAACTAGTTCACGTAAGGTGGCGTTTTTTTTTGCATATCTTCGGCATTTAAAGTTTTCTTGTCATTATTTTTATCATTACTTCCACCTCAATTGTAAACTGCAGGAACGAAGGACAAAGCATTATACAAGGCAGTATGCAGGAAACTATGAGGAGGAAAGGCAGTACTCCAATGTCCATTTCGGAAGGCACACCCAATCCACTTAAGGGAGAGAAAGAGCCACAGAACTCCTTTGAGGCATCCATCACAGATTTCTCATATACAACCATGGTTGAATGGGTACTGAACGATGCTGATACCAGAAACATACAATTTAATGCTCAGGGTCAAGAGCTCATGGAATCACTATTTTTAAAAATTTTGAGCTTTATACCGATAAGAGAAAAAGGCACAAGAGGCGAAAAACGCATCAAGGAAGCTCGGATCAAGAAACAGAGGCAGTTTCCGATGTGCGATTAAACTTGCTCGAAAAGGAAGGCTTCTAATTACTCAGTCGCCTGCAAGACCCGAAAATTGCAAGGAAGCATCGATAGAAACAAATTGGAAACAGAAAGCTAAAGAAAAAGCAGAAGCAATCCAAGGGTTAACCAAGTTGAAATGGGATTATTACCAGGCATACATGGTAAAGCCACATAGTCATTGGATGACTCCAATGACTCTAAGTATATCATCAATTTTGCTGAGAAGATAGTGCCAGCTCTTGCCGATTCTGTTTGCTTAACTCAACCAAAGACGGAAGACAGACAGCCGACTCTACTCAGGCAAATACTGAATGCTTGTGACGTTAAGGAGCAAATTTAGAAATAGTTAGATATTAGATTTAATTTAGAAATAGTTTTTCTTAGAAAGAGGACGGCCATTTAAACCGAATCCTCAATTTCTGTAAATAAGTTATTTAGTTAGTAGTATTTAAACCCTTCTCATGCATTTAGAGAAGGGTCCAGAAATTTATCAAAAACTTGTCCTCAGAACATGCACTTTTGCACCTTCAGAGGAGGTTTTGGTGAATGAA
>APFE031365003.1:47502-81834 GCA_000404065.3 Pinus taeda
CTGAATGATCTTTATTACCAGTTATTGTTTGAAATCTTTTTAGATCGCATAGAAGAAAGATCACACCCCGGGTTAGCATAAATTTTGATGTTTTTCTGTTTATTAGAATACAACAGCGTAGCATTAGATTAGAATTAGAACAAAAGTATTCCATTTAGAATAGAAATACCATCTTTCTCACATACACACACTGAATTGGGAAACTGGTCCCATATCCCTAGTCGGACCCGCTATACCAAACGAATAAGGAGCTGCCAACCAAGGTCCGGACCGGGCGGGTATCCCCCTTGTTGTAGAGCCGATTTTCGGGGCCTTCAACAGATAGCCAGGAAGACATCCAAAGATTTTATTCAGAAATTACTACTGCGTAATAATAAAACCCTCAGTCATCGCTCCGGTTTTCCCACACTGGATTTATCTGGGGACATTTGTCCAAAAATAACTATGTAGATGTGTTGTGTATTTCTTTCTTGTTCAGTTTCTTGTTTCCACATTTTATTTAAATGGTGAAGGCTGCGGTGTATTTGTTTCATTGTTTATTGTAAGAAATAGTAAATAATTTTGTTCAATAATTAACAAATAGGAGAAACGTAATCAGTTGTTGCAGTAGAAATTTGGGCATCCAAATTTTCACATGGTATCAGAGCTGCAGGTGAAATAAGAGAGTAGTGCTGGAAGAGCCCAATGCTGAAGGAGGAAGGGAGTTCGAAATTCCTGCAGAGGCAACGATTCGAATCCCCAGAGGGTTTGCACAGTCAGGCCAGAAGGGCAAGATTTTTGTGGTAAATCTCCCTTTGAGTGAGTCAACAAAGAGGTAGGATTTCCAGATCGAAATTTTTCAGCGGCAGAGGGAGCAGCGCAACAATAGCTTTAGTGAAGAGGGGTTCCTGGTGTGACGTAGTTTTCTGCAGACAGTTGCTGTGCAGAAAGACGTCAGAAGGAAAAAGAGACACTTGAGGGAATTTCTTCCTTAGAGAATTCCTAGCCAGGGAATTCGAATTCTCATTTACTGAGCAGCAATAGGAGAGAGGAGGTCATTCGACTTTTTCAATTGGCAAATATGGTAGCTAGTGGATTGAGAAATCAGGATAAGGTTGGATGGTGCATCCAACTATATGATCTGGAAGGCAAGGATGTTGTACCTTCTGGATGAGCATTTTTTCAAGATCTACGTCAACAACGTGGTAGCTGAGCCCATGGATCTAGATCCGCTCAAGAAGTACAAGCGAGAAATGGTGAAAACCAAGAGAATGATCCTCGAGGGAATGAAGGACCATGTAGTCTGTCACATCGCTGGCAGAGGGACTTCCAAGGATATGTGGGATGCTTTGTCAACGCTATATCAGGGATCTTCCGAGCAGCGAAAGATGTACTTGGAGCAGAAGATGAGATCTATGCAGATGCAAAAGGGGGAATGTATTGATCTGTTCCTTACAAAGCTTCAGGAGATCCGAGACGAGCTGGCAGCTGTGGGGTCAACACCTCAAGGTTTCGAGATGGTAAGACTGACCCTATATTCAATATCTGAGGAGTGGCAAGTTCTTGTCCAGAGCATCCTAGAAAGGGCGACTTTGCCAGACTGGGATGGAATGTGGGCAACTCTTAAGCAAGAGGAGTTGAGGAGAGACTTGGTCAAGTGTAAACTTGACGGGAGTAACAACAGTGGGTCGAAGCCCAAGGAGGAAGAAGGGAATGCAACCCTCGCATCTAAGGGGCAGCAGGAGCAGCGAAAGAAAAAGAAATATGTTTCTAAGATCAAATGCTCCAGGTGTGGTGAATTCGGTCACTGTGCAACACAGTGTCCTCTCAGGAAGAAGGGTAAAGATGAGAAGCATGATTCGAAGGTTGCAACCATGAAGATCGAGGAGGAGTTCGCCATGACAGCCCAGGCATCTCCAGGAGGGAAGTGGGGAGATTTAGAGTCGTAGTTCAAAATAATTGCAGTGGGGCATGATCCTCGAGGAGTCCACCTCTCGGATCGATTCCTTGCTATGGGAGCCCATATCAGAAGTAGCAGGATGGACCTATTGATTGACAATATCTGATGGTACAAGTGTACTCTGGATCATCCTTGGGCATCTGATGGTACAAGTGTTCTCTAGATCATCCTTGGGCATGGAATCTTCATATAATCATCAGGTGCCACTCCAGTGGTCAATATTTGGTTCCATATGGGGATGCATGCTAGATATGAAGTGATAGTGTGCAAGACCCTCGAATATGCATCCACCGACAAAAGACATATCAGCAGTATCCATTCAAAATATCATGAAAAGAAATCAAGTACAAAAACGAAGAATGAAAACTTATTCGAAGAGCATAAATGACAATTTATTCATGAAATAAAACTACTTAAACAAAAATGGCACGAGATAAGGTTAGAAATATGATACAAAAATATGCCCCATGGCATCAGATGTCTTCAGTGAAATCCATCTTGAGAACCTGCCTACTCACAGGCAAGTCCGTAGGTTCTTTCTTTGATGTGCCTTGCCCAATTCTAACTATCTTGGGATTATGACTTGCGCCAATTTTAACATGTTTGTGGCCATCAAATATACCAAACCTCTTCCTTTTCCTTTTCAGGCTATTAATGCATTGAGGCTTGATCCTGCTCAAAACTGGTGGTTCATTTTTTTATATCTTTTTTCTTTTTTCGCTTTTTCTTTTCTTCTTGGTTAGTTTCAATGGTGATGATGATGCATTTATTTCCAATCTTACTGCTTTGTTTTGAAAATGCTCTAATGGAAAATTTGAAGTACCCAATCTTTTTTGAGCTATGCCTAATCTCTTCATTTTGAATCTGTTCTGTTAAGGGAGGAAGGAAATTTGTCAACACTGCATCACTCCTTGTCTGGCATGATCTATAGATAATCTCATTGTTGGGTTTCCTTGGATCTTCAACATGATATCTTTTCTCTAACTCTCGATCAAGTCTAACAAAGGTATTATCAGGCATGGGGATGGTGGCATATGATAAGTCCATTTGAAGGCTGCCACCTAGATCTGATGCCCATTTTCTTGATAGGAGCATTCCGCATGAATCTGGAACATCTATCACAACAATATCCATAGTCATTATTCTATCTGTGTATGCAGCTAGGAAAACCTGCAAATATTTAATTATCCCACACACTTCAGTTCTTTTAGAATCCATTGAACATATGTTGTGATAGGTCCTAGAAACCCTTAAATTCAGTTGCTCCATGACTTTCTTGGTCATGACATTTGATGAAGCCCCCGGATCAAGCATGCAGTTGTGTAAAAGATGATCATTCACGATCAAAGAAACATAAAATGGTAGATGATCTTCATTCGCCACACAATAGTTCATACTTTTCAATACAATTTCCTCATCTTCCGGTTCGTCACTAGGCTTTCCTTCCCTTTGAGTAACTTCAATGGCACTTAGTAACTTGTCCCTTTGAGATGGTATCTTTAAAAGTTCCGTCACTGGAATAGAAACCTTTGCATTATTCACCCAATTTCCCCAGTCAAAATTCAATTCTGAAGTAGGAGGAGAAAAATTTCTGTGATTATTCCGGTCTTGGATATCCCTTCTCTGATAAGTCATCCCTTTGTGTTTTGCCATAGCAAGAATCTGTCCAGTTGTAGGTTTTTCCCCAAAAATCTTAGTGACCTCGTCAAAATCTGCAATCATATTGTAAACCCCAAGATTATTAGGCCTATGGTCAATCTCTTGATTTCTCTCAAAGGTGTATATCTGATATTCCATGGAGAACATATTGATTTGACCACTTGTCCCTCCTAACATGCCACTTTCCATGATTCTCTTCAAATATGGGCATGTGGCTTCTTCATGGAACTCATTACATGACCTACCAAAAGGGGGAATCTGATCTACCATGTTGGTGGATTCCAATGGATTTCGAGGCCTATGCTCCTGTTGAGGGCCTTTATTATTTTGCCATCTATCATTTGGCCTAGTTTGGAATCTTTGCACTTGTGATCTCTCCGTGGCCACCAACCTATTTTGCATGGTTTGCATTTCTTTGATGTGATTTGCTTCCATGCCCTTGATGAGTTGAGTTAATTCTTTAATAGGATTATGTGTAGTCTCTTCCTTGGCATTGCCTTTGTAATCATTTGATTTGATGGCCTTCCATTGAAACTAGGAATTTCAGATTTTCCTGACTGCTTTCTAGCCCTTTCTATCTTCAAGGCTTCAGATTGAGCTACACTTAGATTCGTAGGCTCTTCCTCCTCAACTCATAGGCAGTGTCAACCCCAAAAGCATCTAGATATGAGCATAAAAGAAATTCATCAGGAGGTTTAATAGTAGCAGGCATGATTTTTACTAATTCATTGAATCTCTTGTTAAACTCTTCCATGGTCGCATTCTCATTTTTCTTCATGTTGCTAATGGCATTGATCAAATGCCTATTCTCCTTCTCTCCAAACTTATCTAAAAATGCAGTCAGAATGGCTTGTAAAGAGTTATATGAGTTAGCAGGTTGCTCAGTGAGCCAATCAAAAGCATCCCCTTCTTAAGATAAAACAAAAAGCCTCATCTTCACGTCCTCATAATTAGCAGTGTTACACCATTTAAAGATACAAACATTAAAGTTTTTCACATGTGATGTAGCACTAATGGCATTGTTACCTTGAAAGGAAGGCAACTTTTCAATAGCCTTGTCAGGGATATTGTGAGGATAGCCATTCATGTTAGTGAAGTCACAAGGAGCAAAAAGATCATTCATGATGCTAGGCTCTACTTGTTCTTGAAAAAGCAAATGAATATATCAGAAATAGCCTCTTGCCCAAGACTAGCAAGAGCTCTACTATGAGAAAGTCTATTCAACCTCTCTCTAAAAACCCTTTTAGAATCAGAAGAGGGGCTAACTAGACCACTTGAATTTCTCCTAGTAGACTCTTGCAAAATTTGGATTGAGTGGAGTCGCCACTTGAGCAAGAATCTAAATCTAAAGTTCAAAAATGTTAAAACCAAAAGGTTAGTTAATTTCCCAGGTACAAGAAAGCTTGTCCCCGACAACGGCGCCAAAGATGTTAACCGACGATATCTGATGGTACAAGTGTCCTTTGGATCATCCTTAGGCACGGAGTCTTCATATAATAATCAGGTGCCACTTCAGTGGTCAACAGTACCAATGCCAGTTGATGTAGAGGAGTGTCCGAGTGACAGTTGCAGTGGCTAGGAGCGCTAGCGACTGACCAACACAGAGCTAGAGTTGGCAGTAGTGCAGTTGGCACAGAGCAGAGGTCAACAACAGTGCAGAGGCTTTAGAGGGTTAACATAGATACTAACAACAGTGAGATTCCAACAATGAGATGCATCATATTGAACACTTGTTCAATAATTTGGGATGCTTTTCCGTTGCTGATGCAATAGTAGCAACAGTTGAAGAAGATTGCTGTGCAAATGCAGTATTGCCAGTGGCAGTGCCAACAACAACACGAATGCATAATTGGGAGGGGGTTGCAGTACTGATGCATTGTTGACAGTGGCGGGGTCAGCAACTGTATAGATGTAGCATTTGTGTCGTACTTGAGGGACATGATGTTAGACATCAACAACGTAGAAGGAGATGTTACAGAATAGAGTGATGCTTCAGCGGGATGCATTGCTAGAGCACATTCCACGCTAAGAGGGTGTGTTGATTTCTGGTAGCATCGAATGTGCTCTAAGTCTCAAAATTTGCAGGGAGGCTTAGACACGTGCATTCTCTAATATACACTGAAATCAGTTTGGGAAATTCCACTTGGAGACAGTTTTATTAAAATAATTAATTATTTTTAATGGGACCCTAAGTCTAAACTTAGGAAATTAAAATAATTAATTGGTATTAATCTAAATTGTGGGTGTAACTTCTAGAAGAAGATGAGGATCAAGCCAAAATGATCTAAGCCATTGATTAGAAGTTAATTTGGGCCGTTGGTTGTCCCACAGAAAGATATAAGAAGAGGCTTGAGGGACACTTGGAGAACACATCGAATAGAGTTCAGAAGATCGAATTTCTGAAGCAGAGCAGCTGCTTGTGAGAAATTCAAAGTGAGCTTTTGCAGTGAGGGGCAGGGATAGTTCCGGTTGGAGATTTCTCCTGATCCGGGAATACTCAGCAGAGAAGGCATCGAGAGCTCTGGGAGAGGTAGCGCAGAGCCAGAAGAGGTTGACGCAGGGCCACACAGAGGCAGCTTAGGCTGACATAGAGACATCGCAGAGCCTTGAGGAGGTCCGAAAATTTGCTGAAGGGATCGATTTCAGAGGCCTAAAGCCGACGTGTGAGACCAAGAGGTGAAAATCAAAGTTCCTTGGCAACAAATCGATTTATGGAAGGGGTGACGCAGTCCCTAGAGGCTGTGTCCCTGGGTTGACGCAGTGACTGCGCAGAGGCATCTAGGGGTTGTTCATTCAGTGGTTGGATGAGTCAGGTCTCCAGTGATAGTGCGAGGTAATCTCACTTATCTATCTATCAATGATATTCTTTGTACTGGACAACGAGGAAGGCATCCAGAGATTGTATTCAGAAATTATTATTGCGTAATAATAAAACCTCAGAGCTGCTGTACCGATTTTCTCACACAGGGTTTTTCCGGGGACATTTGTCCAAAAATAACTGTGTAGATGTGTTGTGTATTTCTTTCTTGTTCAGTTTCTTGTTTCCGCATTTTATTTAAATGGTGAAGGCTGCAGTGTATTCGTTTTAGTGTTTACTGTAAGAAACAATAAATAATTTTGTTCAATAATTAACAAATAGGAGAAATGTAATCAATTGCTGCAGTAGAAATTTGGGCATCCAACTTTCCACACTTGGTTCCATAGGCCCTGGAGGAGCCTCCTCTATCATTCAGGAACCCATGATTGTCCCAACCCTTGGAGGGCAATGAACCGCCCTACCTCAAAAGGGGTAATCACTTCTATATTATACACATCATGCTCTGTTCCTTTGAGCCCCGAGCAGTTAACCAAAAAATATTCATAAAAGGAAAAAGGCATATAAAGAAGGGTGGAAAAATCAAGGTCGAAGAACCTCATTTACCACTACTGCTCCCTTTTATACATTATATACCCAGGTGTGGGCTTTCCCTTACCTAGCTACCCCTATGCCCCATTATGCGGCCTAGGGCTATCCCTCTCATTCCCTATTACATCTCACCTATTTGTCACTTGCCACCCCCATTAGAAGTATGTACCTTTGACATACTATCCCTTCTAAGGGCTAAAACCACCTAATAAGGTACTTGGCTAACCCCCTTTGGAGTTTGGAGACATTAGCACATGCCAAAGCCCACTACGGAAGGGCATGCCATTATGAAGTGCCCACTTTGTTATCCATGGTTTGTAAGCTCCTTTACCCGATTATTCTAATGATTGATTGTACTGGAAGCCTAGGGGACGCATTGGATCTTATGCAAGATTACATGTGGTTTCCATTTGGGTTTGGCTTCCCTGTATGGGATCCACATTGGCACATGTAGGGTGTGCATAGAGATCCATGGGCCTCCACAACAGCAAACAACACTCCACAGATCTTCATAGATGTTCAGAGATGACTAGCGATCCAATTTTGGGACGATGGTGACATAATTGGTACACTATGCCTAGTAGGTCCCCACAGAAGCCCCACACTCTTGGTAGGTGTCCCAACACTTGTACAATGTCATGGTAGCATTCATTTCACCACCTAGACCATTGCAGAGGATCTATAGACATCTCCGATTCATATGTAGACCCATGGGGTCATTGATGTGCCCTCACACCCACTGAGAGCACCACATGTCTACTACTTGGAGAACAAGGGGCCACCCCAATGTCCATCATATTCCAAGGAATTTATTCCTCAATATGGCATTTCAGGATGTTATTGAGCCTTTGGAGGGTCCTTCGACATGCATACATCATTATTTGGCCTCTTGTGAGGCTTGTTTTTACATTATGAGCTAGTATGGTGGGCTTCTCACCATTAGGGGTTATTATTTGCACATTATTTTATCATTAGGGGCCCATAGGCTATTTTTGAACTCCTTAGGAGGCTATATATTGATGTTAGATGCATTCATTTGTATCATCACTTGACTTGGGATCTCTCTAATGATAGAGAACTTTTGCACTTTTTCCTTGGTGGATATTTTTGGAGATGTATGAATTTTGATGTATGGATTTGGGCTATTTCTCTTGTCTTGGAGCTTTATTGAGCAAATGAAATGCTGGTTCGATATACTCTATAAATTTGTAAGTAAATTTTGATGCTATTATTCTTGTTGCTGCATGTCACTAAAATTAGCGCTGGTTGTTGCGTTATTGAAATGTGGAATTGAGCATGTTTTAGCCATTTTAATGTAGGGTCAATGTTATATGAATGAAATATCCTAGATATTTATTTATCTTGAGAAGCTTGCATCATTTGCTTTGAAGTATAAATGCTTGAAGGTCACTTTTCTTTTCCTTTTCTCAACATTGGATGAAGTTGACTTTCTGGGCCTCCTTGATCAAGAAACCAAGTTCTTACTCATCATTATCCTTGACTCCATATCCCAAAGTGAACTAGGCACTGATCCCTCAAAAAGGGTGATCATTTCAACCCTCTTTTAACCAGTTTCCCCTTTTTCCGCAAGTCTCCCATTAGGTCACCTAGGGCATCAATTTCCCAGGAATTGACCCAAGGAAAAATTTCGATCTCCTATAAGCTATTGCGTTGGTGGGTCCCCTCCCTCTCCTCCAAATTTGAGGCATAGTGGTAGGATCGAATTGTGCCTAGGCATCTCCAAGGCTAGGCTTCAATAGGATGAATTCAACCAAATAAGAAAGTATTCTTATTTGATCCTTTTCCCTCACCTTGTCCAGGATAGGAACATCATTGGTTGCTACATTCTATCCCCGAACCTGGGCTGGGTCCACTTTGCCCCGTATGGTCGCACTTCTCAATAAAGACTATTTGTCAAGGATCATTTGGGAATCCAAGTTTCCTAAGGATTATGGGATTGAGAAAATTGTTCATAAGCCTATCCTTTCTCCCTCAACCCTCCAATCCTCACCCCTTACTCCCGTGGACCAAGTCCCTTGTTTAAAGAGCAAGCAAGCTCCATTCTTCGGGAAAGGGTTTTCAAGGTCACTTCTCACCTATCTACTGACATATACTTTACAAGTGAATCCCTACACTACCGGGACTCCTCCCATCGGTGAAAGTCCGTAAAGAGCAGGGAGACTTAGTTGTGGTGACAATGGGCTAAACCTTCGCAGTTGCCCTTAACCTAGCATTTGCCCTCTTAGGAACCCCTTGAGGTCCTCTGCTGGTTTGAGTGGTAATAGTTCCCTAAGTCTAAACTTAGGAAATCTGGTTAATTAAAGGGTATTAATTAAATCAGGTGTGAATCTTCTAGAAGAAGACGATGATCAACTTCAAGTTAATCTTAGCCCTTGATTATGTTTTAATCTTGGATGTTGGAGCTCCAATGAAAGATTATAAGAAGAAGTTCAATGGGCACTTGGAGAACACATCGAATGAGAGATCAAAGATCAAATTTCTCAAGAGTAGCACTGTTGAGTTGTCGGAGTGAGATCGAATGATCTTCTTGCTGTGAGGGGTAGGGATAGTAGTCCGAAGGAGTTTTCTAGATTTGGAGAGTGCAAAGCAGAGAGGGCATAGAGCAATTCAGTGAGGCAGCGCAAACCTTCAGAGCGAGTTCGAAATCTAGCTGGGAAAGTCGAGAACCAATGCTAGAAGCCGGGGTATAAGACTGGAGGGTTAGAACGTCGAATTTCCAGACAACAGGAGATCAACAGAGGAGGTGACGTAGAGCCTAGCTAGTGTGACGCAGATCCGCGTAGGATTGATGCAGAAGCTGCGCAGAGGTAGCGTGGGGCCAACTAGCCAGCCCCTGATCAGTGTCAGATCTCCCGAATCAGTGTGAGAGTTTTCTCACTAACTCTTTGCCAACGTTTCTCTATATCGGATAGCCAGTTTGGGCATCCAACAATTTGTACTCAGAGTTACTATTGCATAATAATTTAAATCCTTAGTTGCTGCACCGGTTTTCCCACATTGGGGTTTTTCGGGGTCATTGTTAAAAACAATTGTGTTGTTGTGTGTATTTCTCTCCAGTGTGTATTTAGTTTCCACAGTATTTTATTTTGTGTAGGCTGCAGTGTATGTATTTTAGTATTTGCCGTAGAAAACTGCAAGTAACTTGTTCAAGTAATTTAACAAGTATTATCAGTTTGCTGCAATACGAATCAGGTAACCGATTTTTCACAGACTCAAATCCTCCCCAACAATGGCGCCAGAAGATGTTGCCTCAAAACCTAGTAGGCCTTATGAGAGGTCTCACAAGACAAGAACTAGACCAAGTGACAACATTGAGGTGGAGGCCCAATATCACCACAACACACCACCTCCTATCTCTCGAGCACAATTTTCCTCTATGGTAGCCATTTGATTAGATATTAGTTTTCACGATCTTTACCCCGTCATCATGCCTTTCCTCTATAGCTGACAACCTCTTCTGAAAACTGATTTTCATGTCTTTTATTACTTTATCATAATTTACTTGAATGGAACTCATTTCTTTTTTATGATTTGCTTCCATAGTGATAAAATGATTTTGCATGGCAGCCACTTGATCGAAATGATTGACCTTCATGCTTTCTAGCACCTCATCACGTTTTTCTAATTTGGTGAACAAGGTTTTTATATCGCTGGAATGATCTGCCATCAATTTCTCTTGATTAAGTTCCGTGGTTTTTATTATTTGAGTTAACTCATTTATAAGTTGTTTATCTTTTTCCTTTTCATTGTTGTTGCCAACTCGACAACTCGTCCTTGCCTTTCCACTGTCGAGGATTTGTCTTGCAATGACACAAGTGGATTCATTATTAAGTTTCTCGCAAGGTTTGCAATATGATACAGTCTCTTGAATACCACTTTCAACTTTCTGCCCAGAACCAGAGGCACAAGGTGGGCCCCTTTGATTTCCATATTTATCTTCAAAGGCCTCAAAAATTGATTGTAAGGAGTCAAAAGTTTCATCAGGGAACTTCCAAAACCAATTCAACGCATCATCTTCTAACGAGAGAACAAAGAGTTGCATCTTGACATCCTCATGTTCATCATATGCATAGTCACCGAACTTTTCCATATGAAAAACGAGCTTTGTAAGGTGCTCACTCGCAGTGACTGCATTATTACTCGTGAAGGAAGGCAAATTATCAATGGCATCTCCTGGAAGATCATGAAGAATGTCAGTAAAGTGACAAGAGGCGAACAAGTCATCCATGATGACTTTCTTAAGGGGAAAGGGAAGTTGATGGATGTCAGAGAGAGAGGTCCCTGTTCAAGAAAATAAGAGATCCACAGGAAGTGAGCTTCTAGTAGAAATTCCTGTAAAAAATGGAAGAAGTGGAGTCGCCGCTTGAATATGAATCTAGCTCCAAGATCCAAAAGGTAAAAACCAAAAAGTTAATCAAGGATCAAGCAGATGGATATCAAGTAGAGCTTCCTGCCTGAGAAAAATGAATGAATAAGTGGAGTTGCCATCCAAACAGGAAATCAACCTAAACATCCAGGTTCTAAGAGTGTGAATGAACAAGATGATAGGATTAGTGAAAGGAAAAATGATAAGGTGATGAGAAGATGAAGAATGATAAAATATTAGGAAGACAAATGAGAGTGTCATCAACACCAAAGTCTAATAAATTGGTTCCCGGAAACGACACCATAAAATGTTGTGCCGCTTGACGAGCTAATGAATGGCAAAAAGGAATATAAGATTATGAAGATTGTTGTAAACCCCGACAACGAGCAAACTCGTCCCTGGCAACGACGCCAGAAAATGTTGTCGCTCGGATTGTACAGGCACCGCGACAACGCTCAGGATGGGGGCTGCCACTTTAATCCCTGCCTACTCTATTCTAGCTTTCTCCCAACAACAAGCTATGGGGGGGTAGTCCCTATGAAATGAGGTGAAGGAAGACAAGTTGGGAACCAACTTGCTTGGGAGACACAGATGAATGACCTAGCCACTTGGTTGAAATTGAGCAAGATTATTGATTAGATTAGATTTTCTATTCTGAGACCAGTGCCTTAATGGAGTCATAAATTCTTGCTTTCTATAAATTGGAACCAAATGACCGAATGGACACCCGCTGCTTTAATGCTTGACTAACCTTTATGATATGCAAGACTTAGTACTTATGTGAGATGCAAAGATCTTGGTAAATTTTAATTAGATGCCTAGTCTAAATGTAACATTTTCCCTAACTATTTTGAAAAGAAATTCTAAAAGTATGTTGTGAAATGGAAGCCAACATGAAGTAGGCAGTGGCCTGATTAATGATACCTCCCCCTGTGTTCCACTCACCCAGTGCCTCTGACGTTGCAGAGACTGTGGCTCTGACGACTGCAAGGTCATTGTGTTAATTACTAGGAGACACTGAATCTCTCAATCTACTGTGAAAAGGGTTGCTCTATATCTCTATCAACCTAGCTTATGCTAGGAGGTAAAGTATTAATGCAAGCTAGATCTAGGATGCTAAATGCAAGATGATTAGTGAGGTTATCTTGAGTTAAGATTGTTTGAGTTTCTTAAGTACTTATGTTATGATTACTCTTTATGCCAATAGTACTTAACAACAATGGGAAAAACGATCTTAATACATGATGAATGCTTAACGATAGGAGTGTAAAATTTAACTATAGGTCAATCCACAAGATGTTTGAGTAATCAACTTATCCACCAATGATTATCAACATAAGATATTATGCCAATTCAAACTTAGAAGCCCAAGATAACTCTATCAACAAGATTAACTTCAGATTTTGAGTGCAAAGTTAGACAACCTTTAAGACCAAGATGAGATAAGCCAATTTCAGATTTATGACAGTGTATATCAGCAGTAATAATTCAGAAATTCCGGACTTTATTAGTGTTATGACAACAATGAGGAAGCCACTTTAAATCATGAAATTTTGCTCAACCATGAAAAATAAAAATTTCCAATGACCAACAAATGTACATTAACTTGTTTAGCCCACTTTATGATTAAGTATTCAATGATATTTCATATTTGATATATTTATAACAACAATAAATAGATCATAGATCAACGAATTAATAAGGCCCAAAACAGTGCCCAAGATGTCCAAAAATAGTAAAATTTCGCCAAAACTTGAAAAAAATATTTTTTAGGACTATTTAGAGGATGTGATTCAGAAATTTCAGATCTAATCTATTTATTACAACGTTAAATAGATGACAGATCAAAAACTAAGCAATGCTTAAGATAATCCCCAATATATCCAAAAATAGTAAAATTTCGCTAGAAATTGAAAATTTAAAATTTTTGGTCCTCTTTAAGTATTTGATTCAAAAAATTTTGTAGGCTTGATTCAACAATTTATGCAGAAAATTCCAGCAAGCAAAACTTTAGATCTAGGTTAAATCCAAGATGCCAAAATGGCCAAAACTCATGAAAATTTAGATTTTACAATTTTAAGTGATTTTCACTGTTAAATATGTGATTTTAGGGCTTAATTGTTGTTGATTTGACTGCTGTAATAAAACTGAAGTAAAACAAGTGTTTAGAGGTCAAACCCTAGGTCCAAGGCCTTATAGAAACGCTTGCTCAAGTGACCCAAAATTTTGGATGAAGATACCACTTGAAAATCAGAATTTTTGTGTCTCAAACCCTACAAAACCACCAAGGCCCAAAGGTCCAATTTTTCTTGAAATATGCAATAGTCCTTTGGTGGAGGACCTTTAAAAATTGACTTTTTTAAGACTTTCCTAAGACAATTTAAATTTGACTCAAATTAATTAATTTTCTGGCTTTAGATTTAATTTTATTTTGCTAGAAATTTACACATGAGGGGATTTAATATTTTTCCAACCCTCTAATACATAAGTTTTTACATTTATAAGACTCAAAGAGGGAATACACATTAGGCCTAGACTCTCAAGACACATAACCCATCTGCGACACAACATGATCTAGTAGACCAAGTGATTTGTAATAAAATAATTAAGCCAACTAGCTTAGATTATTATCAAACCAATGGCTAAATTATTCTCAAACCACTTTTACATTATACTCGACTAATACACTAGGAATCACCTAAGATTTCGACAATAAATTTCACCCCAACTTTGGGGGTTTAAGCTGGAGGGGAAAAACTCTTCTGATTAGCATGTTTAGAAACAGGTAATCAGAGAGGTTAAAAAACCTCCTAGGATGAAATTCGTCATCAAAATTATATGTTTATTTAGGTTGTTACATAGACTCAAGGTCTTACTAGGATCATTTACATCATATAACTTGCAGAATGGGGTGACCATGACACATGGATTGCTGATAGGTAATCCGATTTCGTTGAGAAAAATTGGCAATTCCGCTTCCTTGGAACTTTGACAATTTGAGTGCAACAGGCAATATTAGGCTATTTTGGGGTTGGTTATATACGTCCCCCTTGTGTGTATCCCCGCTCCTGCGCTTCTCCAGCCCAGTAACTCGGTAGAACATTGAGGTATACAAGGACAGGTTTAGGATAGAGAAGATCATAAGGTTTTGGAAAATGGGCTGCTGTTTTTCAAACACAATTTTATATGTATCAGCCTGAAACAGGCCTGCTTAACTGCTTTCTCTGCTTTTTAAGCTACTTGGTAGAGTACTGCTTGCAATATTAGGCTTCCTTGGAATAGTCTGAAAACTGATTTCACTTAAAAGTTATGCATGCAAGCTATGCAATTTCAGATGGGGATATGAATTGTTTCCAGCTTGTAGTTTGCATGAATTTTGCAATACTTTGCTATTTTGTGACTATTTTGTTGGAAAAAATGGCCGGGAAGATTTTGGCATGGTGAAAATATCTGACCATAGGATTCTTGATGATTGTTCTTGTAGTTTTACTATGTGACTATATTAGAAATATTTATCCACTCCAGTTATTGAGAATGATGGAACTGCCAAAATTCATCTCTGCATCTAATGACAAGGATGAACCATGTACATGGTAAATGCTTTTTTAAACGTATGGAATTGTTCAATCCAGAAAATAATAATCATAGTATGCAATTCACAACTGATAAGTCTAAGTATTGCAATTTGCCTTTGGGTTCCTGCAAAACATCTCAGAGGAAACCAAAATGTTGTAACAAGTTCTCTTTTATTTCAGGTTGGATTTTGTTCTGATAGAGAAATGGTACACTGCGTACCTTTTCAAACACTAAAGGCATTTCCTAGGAATGAACTTCATGGTAAGGTCATTATGGTGCGATTTGACTCCAGACTGTGTCCCAGGGATGATCAATTTGGTATTCAATATCCTAATAAAAATGCAATTAATACCCTCAAGTATCTTTGCAACGCTGGAGCCAAGGTGGTGGTTGTGACTCATTCGGTTTCTTTAAAAAACTCATCAAAGGATCAGTACACACAGATTGTTGCAGGTTAGCGTCTTTCTTCATATAACACTGGAAGATCATTTAATTGGGATAAGACATGAAGTTTTATTCATAATAAGCGTGTCAATTAAATGGTCTACTCTGCTACAAAGTAATATCAACATTAGTCTTTTGACTAATAATATTGGATCATACTTTTGCCAGTATCAGTATATGTTGGCTTTTGACCAAAATTATTTCACACATGTATATTTCCTGATTAATAGTGAGTACAAGCAGGTCTGTAATTCCTTTAAACCAAAACTATTAAAAGTGTTATGCACATGAGTGGTGATTTCATTCTTTTAGGTCCCAGACCAATATTTGAAATTGTTGCAAGAAGAAACTTTTATGATCTGTTGCAATATTTTTATTATGATATGGGTATGTTATATAATTCAAAATAACCTGGAAAAAATTATACGATTTAAGAAAAACATTCATCTTGTGATGCTGAAGAAACATGTGACTTGCAGATTACCTTTCAGTCTGCCTGGAAAAGAAAGTGGTAGCAGCAGAGGGTGTTACTGGACATAAGGTGGAATGCAGTATAAGCAAACTAGAAAACGGGGACATTCTTCTTTTAGGGAACCTATCACTGTACAGAGAGGAAGCTGCTAATTGTATGGATTTTGCAAGGAATCTCTCAGCAAAAATTGATATTCTTGTTAATGATTCATTTTCTGAGTCTCACAGAGTTCTTGCATCTACTGTTGGAGTTGCACGCTTTACTTATGCCAGAATTGCAGGTTTCCACCTTACAGAGGTGCTATCTTTGTTTGCAGAAACTTTACAGAAACCCAAGCATCCATTCATTGTTATAGTACGTTCTCTCTATTTCTCCTCCCTGACTTTTTGCTTGCCCCAGGATTGTTTTTGTTGATAATATAATACAAATTAAGTGAATACGGAGGCATGAAACTGTTGATTTACAATTACAGTGGGAAAAGTAATGTATTGAACTGTCTGACAAAAGTTTAAAGTCCTTAACTTTGAGGCTTTGAAAGTTTTAAGTCCTTAACATTGAGGCTGTGAAAATTAATGGGCATGCCTACCAAGCCCTAAAAGGCTTCGAGGTTGATACTAATAGCATATTTCCGTTATTGCTTTTCTATCTTGAATTTTGCCATTTATCGCAAGTCAGTAGTGATATGTAATGGTGTTTATGCACATTATTTAGTTGAGAACTTAGATATTGCCACAAAACTTATATGACTACGATGTTCTTTGTCATTTGATTTTCAGTTAGATGCTTAGTTGTTATTTTGAATTACACCACAATATGCAATTGAATGCAATGATAGGATAAATCTTATATTTGTTGTTCTTCAATTTTGGACGTTCTTGTAGACTTCAAATTTGTACAGCCTAATTTTGTTAAGTTTTATGTAAATTTCTACTTTAGGACATTGCATTGCTTCAATTATTGTATGTATTGTGCCCTACTTGTGCACATATAAAAATATAGAATTTCAAGTTGCTCATGTATGGAAAACAATCTGGTTGTATTCGTGCTTGTCTTGCTGGATTCTGTTGCTTATTTATGCCTAGGTGCACAAGATATAATCATTTGTGAATTGTAAACTTTTTGATTAATAAAATATTTCTTAATTGTTTTTCAGATGGGTGGAGCCAAGATTCTTGAGAAAAGGGATGCTCTGCATTCTCTCCTTCATATATGTGACAAGCTTGTCTTTGTAGGAAGTATGGCTTTCACATTTTTGAGTGCTCTAGGGTTGTCAGTTTCTCCAAGATTGGTGGAAAAACATGCTTTAGGAGAGGCAATGCAATTGTTGGATATTGCAAAAGCAAAAGGTGTGGAAGTGTTGCTTCCAAAAGATTTTTGGTGTAGCAATGATGCTCAGTCTTGTCAAGAAGTGCAAGTCTGTAAAGTCCAATGTGTTATGGATGGTAAGTTTTATTATCTTAAATTGTGATTTCATATTAATCTTTAGGAATGCTAGCATACTTCTAAGCCTTTGCTGTATGCTATTAAGTTTGAGGGTTGATCTTCGAGAATGTTTAGATTTTAAATACTTAGCAAGGGGTGTGGCATAAAATTTCCCAGTAAAGAGTGGAGTGAACTTTTAAGCTTGAATTGCATTTTAAGTTTTCTTCGTTTTTATGGCCATAGATATTTTAATTTTGTTAATTGTTTTTATAAAGGAAATGTTATTATTCAATTTTCTTGGTGGTTCCTTTCTTACCGTTTATAGACTATAGTGGTTAAAGGACTTGCACATCTTTGATTAATTTGTTTCTCTATGGATATATTCACTATTAATGTTGATTAGTTAATTTACTAGCGTTATTATTATTTTTGGATGGAATATAAGATTTATATCATCTTTCTGGAAAAAGGCCTTAATATTACATATTATTGTCTACAAGTCGAAGCTTCTGATGTACTAAATACGAAATATCCTACACATGCTAGAACTGATTAATTGTATGCTATCAGCCAACGCAATAAATAGATATACAAATTAATAAATACATGGCATACATATTGTTGTTTGGATAAATCAAAATCCAAAGCAATTGCTGTCAAGTCTATAAGTTGTAAACTACTACAACATATGCACGGTGGTAATAGTGCTACAACTTAGAATCAAGTATGTTGGCTATGTTAGAACAAATGTCCTTCTCAAGTTATTGAAACTGATCTGCGTAATACGGTAGTCATCTTAAAAGCCCTTCTATCATTTAATGTAAGTCAACCATCGTTGATTTTTTCACCATTGCTAACAAACACTAGAAATTAATGCCCATTTTCTGGTTGCCATGTTAGTAGTGCCATAGGAACATCTAAGCACGCTTGAGCCAGAGGCGATCTGGGATGGGTGACCTCCTGGGAAGTCCTGGTTACCAGGTGCAAGCCCCGAAAGTGATGATTGACGCTATGTGATTTATTTCACCAGTTTCAATCCCACTTCTTCACCCCTGTGAGCATCACCCGATGCAATGAGTGCTAAGTGAACTATTCAAATCATGAGAAATTAGTCACTTACGACTACCTCTCATGGAAATGGTCATACGTGAATGACTTACTTAATGCAGTTGAATCCCGAAAATGATATCTAATCTAATATACCATTATGTTGAAGATAAAATTTAGGGTGCATAGATCTAACACGAGCAATCTTGATGAAACATGATGTGCACATAGTTTATATGAACTGTAGTTCAATGGTATAAAGTTTTCACTAGGGGATTTTTCAGGCCTAAAATGGGCATCCTAAGGAAAATATAAAATGACAGTTACAATAATAAAATAAGAGTTATGATTTTTTAAAGGAAAAGAAAGAAAACTACTTTTTAAAGTGTATTTTTAACTTATCTTCTTTTAGGTTTACATTTGAGTAAACCTATAAGGAGATAAGTCGAAAGTGTGATTAAAAACAATAGTTTTTTTTCCTCCAAAAATATTTTAATTTAGCCTTGGGGATGACATCATCATCTTGAATTATACTGGTTGTTTAGGGTTGATTTTGATAGTACATTTTTTTTATTAGAGGCCCACTTTTTACCTCAAATACTCATAATGATAAATGATGAGCACTAAAAGCCTTTTTGTGTAGCGCTAATCTTGTTACTGTTTGGTAACATATAAGTATGTGCCCTTGTGAAGGAACGAGATTATTCAGTCTGGAAAAACTTAATGGTGTGCTCTTTCTTTGATCTGTTGTTACTTCAAAATTTAACATTGTATCAAAGTAGTTGTGAGCCCATGAACCTGTGAGGTAATAGTAGCTCCTTGTAAGATTAATGAGAATTCATAATCAAAAGTGAAGTCATGATTGATTTTTTTTTTTAATTATATTTATCCTTGTAATTTTAGTATTATCCTAAAAGACTCAAGATGACTGGTCACGCATGCACTGCATGTCATTTAGTGCTATCTTCTAAGTGCTTTTGTACTCTTGCACTCTATTTATTGACATCTAATGAATAGTGTATATCATGTATAGTTGTGGCTATGTCTTGTAACATTGCTTTTAACTCCAAGATTTTGTAGATATAATTAAAATTGTTAATGCTCGATAACCAATATGGATATTATGCCAGGATTTACCCTCATGTAAATATTCTTTTACTATATAAATATATATATTGCTGAAACTGAAGAAGACAACAACCAACACAGATCCCAATACTTGGGAGAGAAGATTTACTGAAGGAAAAGCTGTGAGGGGATTGGGGAACCTTCTATCTTTTCTGAATTCAATTATGCTATGTTCCATTGAGCTATTACACTAAAGTGTTCCATCAGATGTTCCTCCCAAAATGCCACCTTAAGTGTATTAACTAAGTTATGCTCAATAATAACAACGGAAATCATCATAATGCAATGGAACCAAAAACAACTGTATAAAACTGCCCCTGATGGTGGAAAATGGCAGGCGAACATTGTTGGACCCTGTAAAACCAACATTACATTTATCTTTATCGGCAATTTATCGTCGGGGGTCCAAAATTTAAATTATAGGCAATATTGGGGAAAATATCTGAAATTATCAGGAAACTTTAAAAAATACAAAAATAATAATTTTTCTTCAATCTTATAACTTCTTAAACAACATCAATATTAGACAAACACATTGCTACATAAATATGAAAATGAAATCAATATATAAGATGCATAAGATGTCAAGTGATACATCAGACTTCGATATTGAAATATGATATTTGTCCTGAGTCATAAGATCTAACAGAACAATACAAAATCATATTAAAGCAAAAATAAATGTATCTCATGAGATGAATCATGACAATAAAAACAACAAATTTCCTCTTGTTATCTTGATGGAAAATGGTCACAAAATCCTCAACTGGACCAAAAGATTTGTCTGACCAAACAATACGTAAAATATTCAAATTTTAAAACAACATAAATTCATGTGCATCGATATGAATCCAAATTATTATACACAAATATGCAAAATTTCTCATGTATATAGCAAGGGTGTAATCAAAATATCATCGAGTGCAAGCTATATTTGAATTAAAAAAGACCAATAAAGAGGCTCTAAATGGCCTCTGAAATCCAAAGAAAATCATGCTACAACAAATAGCTACATAACGTTAGAACTATTGCCTATATTGGGACCCTCCTTATCAAGATCACCCTTTGAGCATTAAAATACGATAGAAAAAGCTTGACATCCTAATCAATGATTTTGCTTGAATGAAGTGTACATTTTTACTAGGGTCATGAATAATTGAGTTAAGTGTACATTAATACTACATTCATGAAGGAGGAGCTCAACAGGTAACGCCACCAACAACAAGGTACATAGAGGGTTGAGGGATCTTGATTAAATGTTAGTTCCATACCCTCATACATCATAGAATGTAATAGAAACATTGCAATCTTGTTGTTATCACCTGGATTTAACCTTAGGCTGAAGGAAGGAATTGCTAGGGTAACCACAAACCACGCTTAGCCAAGTAGCTAGCCCTACTAGGCCAGGAGAGGGTTCTTTCTGTAAGGATCTCAGCCGAGATGACTGGATCAAGAAAATGATATTAGGCTAGGTATAGTAGCACAAGGTTTGATTTTGATTTTGAAGGGTTTTGCTGGATCAAGAGGAGCCAAACAGTTAAGGCAAGGAAATTAGGTCAAAATTACAGGGTGTTCGATGGGGCAAGGTAGGCACAAGGTTCAACACTCTAGGGTTTGATGGGTGAGGTGATTCAAGATAGGTGAGAAGCTAGAAAGAGCATGTGAGCAACATGGATCCTTCCTAAACTGAAGAAAACAAAGACTGTGAATATTTTCCCAAAACAAAGCATAAATATTATGGGTTCTGCCTATCAACTTGAAAAAATCCACTTAAAAGCAATGAAATGATTGATGAAGCACAAAAAACATTTTAACATATCATCACAATAGAGAAAACTGAACTGAACATCATACCACATGGATCCCAAAGAAATAGTTGCAATTTTTCATTAATCTCCTGCTAAAACTGATAAAAAATGATGTCTACTCAAAGCATAAGGATCCAGTTGAGTCCAACCCTTTACAATGAGAAAGAAGAAGAAGATATAGACATCATCTCAACCTCCTCAACATGTCCTGGGATACATTTATTGCCAATGACATCTTCAATAGTCCTCAGATTCCTCCACAGGTGCCCCAAGAAGCAGAAAGGCCTTCCAGCAGTGCCAAAGTAGAAAAAAGTGAGAAGGCTAAAGAGACTAAAGTTTTTGAGAAGCCAAAAGCCTACAAAACATAATAGAGGGCTAGAAAGTTGTTTGCAGCGGATAGGCAAGTGTTTACTCCACTTTATGTGGAAGGGGCCTTGCCTTCTTCATCAGCTCATACGCAAATGCTTGCTCCACAAACTGTGGAAGGGGCTTTGCCTTCTTCATCAACACAACAGGTACAATAGGTGCATAAAGGGAAAGAGAAGATGCTGGAGGAAAGCCTCAATGATGAAGAAGAAAGGGAATTTGATTTGATGGAACATGATGGACTAGAACAACCACACGTTCATCATGGCATTAAGATAGTTGACTTGGAGGCTCAAGATGAGGCAACAAATGAAAATATAACCAAAAGGGAAAAAGATGCACATGTCCAAGCACTGATGGACGACTTGGCGAGAGCTAAGTATGTCATTTCATACCTTGATCAAGAGAACAAGTAGCTAAGTGACAAATAAGTCCTCATGGAGCTGGAACTTCTCAAAGCAAAGAGGCAAGGTGACAAAGGCAAGTCAATAATGCAAGAGGAAGAAACCCCAGCCACCTTGACTACAAAACAAAGGCTTGAGAAGGAGATCGAGGAGGATAGAGAAACTTGGCTTGATAGGGTCAATTTGCATTTGGAGAAGCTGCTACAAAAGGCCAACGGGGACAATTAAATCATTAGGCACATGGCTCGCCATTACAGGACCTTGAACAAAATTTGCAACATAAGAGTCAAGCAAATGAAGACAAGACTAAAATAAGCACTCAAAGGCAAAAAGGAAGGTGATAGGTTTAGGTTGCTTGCTGAAGCTTCCTTGGCTAACCCAGACACTTGATGGTGGTGTTCTCCACAAATTTTGAGTAAGTTTTGAAGAATTTTGCAATTTTTGACTCAGGAAAATTGGCTCTGGCACTGCGCTTTTCCTAGGGGCATCTAAACAGGAAATGGTTAGCATTTTTGAATTCACAATGATGAGTACATGACCACTGTGCATTTGCTAAGCTTTTGGAGCAGAACTGGTCAATCAAAAGGTCGAAAAACACCCAAAAAATGACCTTTCTGCCTTCTTTTTGAGCCATAGAAGCAGTCTTGGCAGAATCAGTTTTTGAGGGGTCAAATCAACTCCAAATGGGAAACTAAAGGCAGATTTGGAAAGTAGGCAGGACAGGCTTTCCAATGAGCTATCATGAGCTCAATTTGGACACCGGGAAGACCTCCAAAATGGTATTGCAAAAAGCGTTGCGCATAGAGCTTGGGTGCTGCATGTAGGGCAATTTTACGCTGAATTTTCACTTCACTGTGCCATGACTGTAATTTTGAGTTTTCTCCCATGGATGATGTTTTTATTGATGTAAACACAAGATTTGGATGAGCACTACTATGATCCATACATCAAATCCAGGTACAAGAATGAAAGATTTGGTGGTTTCTTTAGATCAAATCCCAGCCAAGAATGTTTTGATGGACGTGGTAGTAGCTGATATACCACCTCGATTTGGTATGCTGTTGTCTAGATCGTGGGGAGCCAAACTCAAAGGCACTTTACAACTTGACTTCTCTTATGCTACAATCCCTGTCTTTGGTCAATTGAGGAAGTTGTACCTGGAAAAGAAGATGAAATATATGATCACTAGTAAAGACTAAAGAGAAGCCTATAAATCATCTGATAAATGTTGTACATACAGATTTAAAGTCTTTTGTTTTGTACACTGATAGTGGATTGAATGATGTAGATATTCAACTCATAGAAGTAGATGATGTACTAGAAATTTCCGAAAATTTTAGAGCAGTTCTTAATCAAGAAAAGAAAAAAGTGGCAATTCCTTCTATGTAGCCTCCACAGGAGTAGAAAGTCAGTGAAGAACAAAAAAAAATGAAGCTACCAGCGAAGGTAAGATCGAAACAAAAGTAGAATTCCAACATCTGGAAGATGAATACGGCCTTTGGAGCATGGACTTCGATGGTGCTTTGGGTAAAGATGGTACAGGTATTGGAATTTGGATTCGAAGTCCTGTTTTTCAGTCAGACAAAGTTCCAAGTAATGTTAGAGTGTGTTCCTATAAATTAATTGCTCTAACAATGAAGCAGAGTATGAGGCATTGATTACAGGTCTAAAGATTTTGAAGAAGTTGGGTGCGAAAAGGATTTATGTTTATGGTGGTTCATAGCTAGTGATTAAACAAGTGAAAGGAGAATATCAAGCGAAGCATCTGTGGATGAGAGCTTATAGGAATGCAGTTCTGGATATCTTGAAAATGTTTCCAGAATACACATTGACAGTGGTGCCGAGAAGTCAAAACATCATTGTTGATTCACTTGCCACAACAACGAGCAATCTGAAAATTCCAATGAATTCTAGCAATAAATTTGAAGTTCATGTCAAACATAGGCCGACTGTTCCTGATAATCTGAGATATTGGCAAGTTTTCTGGGATGACAATGAAATTAATTCCTTTTTGCAGAATGAAAGGAAGTTTAAGAATGCTTTCATTGATGATGTTAGTGATTCTAATGAACAAGACATTGAGGTAAATTAGATGGATGTTTTACAACTGAAGGATAATGTTATTCCTAGAGGTCTTATACCTTTAGAGGAGTTGTTTGATCAAGATGACGTGGTGAGAAAACCAACCTTGGTTCCTACTGACAAAGGAGTTGAAGATGTAAACATTGGAATAGCAGACTAGCCCAAGCTTGTTAAGCTATCAAAAACATTATCTCCCAAATCAAAAGCTAAGTATGTTAAGTTGCTTTCTGAATTTTCTGATGTTTTTCCGTGGGATTACTCAGATTTGAAAGTATATGACAAGAACATCATTCAGCATACCATTCCTATCGAGCCGGATCAAAAAACCTTTAGACAAAAGTTGAGGAGGATCAACCCAAAACTGCTGCCATCCATCGAGAAAGAGGTAAATAGATTGTTTAAAGCTGGTATCATTGTTCCAATTAGATTCTCTGATTGGATTTCAAATCTGGTCCCGGTACAAAAAAAGACCGGAGAGATAAAGTCATGTATTGATTTCCGGAACCTAAATAAAGTATCCTTGAAAGATAATTATCCTCTTCCTAAGATGGACCATATTCTACAAAGAGTAGTTGGAGCATCACGGATGTCACTACTAGATGGCTACTCAGGTTACAATCAGACTTTGGTGCATGAAAAAGACCAAGACAAAAATGCCTTCACAACACCATGGGGGACTTTTCAGTATGCCAAGATGAAATTTGGGCTGAAGAATGTCGGGGCCACTTTTCAGCGGGCCATGGATATAGCTTTCGCTAATGAGAAGGATGTTTTCTTAGTGGTTTAGTTAGATGACTTGACAATATTTTCTGGTTTTGATGATGAGCATTTACACCACCTGAGGATTGTTTTTCAGAAATGCAGGGATTCAGGATTTCTTTAAATCCAAAAAGAGTCTTTTTGCCATGAAGGAAGGTAAACTCCTCGGTCATTTAATTTCTAAAGATGGTATTCACATTGATCCTTCTAGAGTGGAGGAAATTCAACAAATAGACTTTTTGCGCAACAAAAAGGAGATCCAAGCCTTCAACGGTAAGATGAACTTCTTACACGGATTTATACCAAATTTGGCTGAGCATTTGTGTGAGTTAACTAATATGTTGAAGAAGGATAGCACTGTGAAATGGACTGAAGATGCCATGAAATCTTTCAACTTGGTAAAGCTTGCTTTGACCACAGCCCCTGTTTTGATTAGTCCCAATTATACTCATGACTTTATTATGTTTTCATTTGCATCTGAGCACACTTTGGCTGTGGTGTTGATGCAAAAGAAGGATCAGGTGGAGCAGCCCATTGCATTTTTTAGTCGGACTATCAAAGATGCTGTTCTGCACTATAACATCGCTGAGAAACAAGCTTTGGCTCTTATAAAGGCATTGAAGGATTTTCGAGTTTACATTCTGCATTCACATACCATAGCATAAGTTCCCAACGCGACTGTCAAAGATGTCCTTATGCAAACTGATCCAGAAGGAAGAAGAGGTAAGTGGATAGCAACGATGTTAGAGTATGATCTTGAGATTAAGCCCATGAAACTGATCAAAGGTCAAGGCTTGACAAAACTCGTGGCTGAGTCGAATCTTCATGCTCTGGACATAAATCTCATTGCAGCAATGTCAAATGACGAAGATGGTGGCACCCTCATTCAGGTATCAGAGATGTTACTCAACTCACCTTGGTATTCCGATATGGTATATGTTCTTCAACATCTTTCTCCTCCTCTTGGAATGTCAAAAAGTAAAGGTAGATCACTAAAGCTGAAATCTGCAAAATTTTGCATTTTAGATAGTGCTCTCTATTGGAAAGATCCGGGAGGGGTTCTTCTTAATTGTTTGGTTGAAAATGAAGCTCAGTATGTAATGACTGATTTTCATAGAGCAGATTGTGGGGGTCACTTGTTTTGGAAAACAACAACTAATAAAATCTTGAGAGTAGGGTATTATTGGCCATCTTTGTTTTCAGATTTGTATAAAACAGTCATGAGCTGCCACATATGTCAAGTTTTTCAAGGAAAAAGGAAGCTGCTTCCTCTTCCTTTGAAACCAGTTGTAGTTAATGCACTGTTCCAGTAGTGGGGGCTTGATTTCATAGGAGAAATTCATCCTACATCATCAGCACAGGACAGATGGATTTTGACAACTACCGATTACTTCACCAAATGGATCGAAGCCATTCCAACCAGGCAAGCTACAAACACGGTAATCATTCAGTTTTTAGAATCCAATATCTTGTCTCGTTTTGGTTGCTCTCACAAGATTATTACAGATAATGCAGCAACATTTAAGTCGAAGAGAATGGATGAGTTTTGCAACAAATACAACATCACATTGGGTCATTCCACAACCTACTATCCACAGGGCAATGGACTAGTTGAGTCTTCAAATAAATCCTTGGTAATCATTATTAAGAAGATGTTGGAGGCAAACAAAAAGAATTGGCATCGAAAGCTTGTCAATGCTTTGTGGGCCGACAGAGTGAGCAACAAGAAATCAATAGGTATGTCGCCTTTTGAATTAGTTTATGGTACTGATACAGTGTTTCCCACAACCCTTGCAGTCCCGGTCATGAGATTATTGCAAGAAGCTGGCAGTGAAGAAGATGATATTCAGTGTCGGATCAATCAAATGATTCACCTTCAACAAACAAGGGAAGAGGTTTCTCAAAACACTTTTCGGCTGCAAGAGAAGATAAAGAAAATTTATGACCGCAAAACCAAGGTAGAAAAGTCTCAGCTGGAGGATGTAGTGCTGCGATGGGATGCACGAAATGAAGAAAAAGGGAAACATGGTAAGTTTGACAATCTGTGGAAAGGACCTTATAAAATCTCAGCCTATCGAGGACAAAATGCATTTTTATTAAAGGAAATGGATGGTCAAGAATGCTCAGGAGGACCAATGAATGGTAGGCTCTTGAAACACTATCATTTTTTATGTAGCTTGCTGAAGTTGTTTCATTGTCATTGAATATACCAGTTTGCTTTCCTTGCAAGTTTTGAAGTACAATGTCATTTGAGCTTGGGGCCCAAAGTGAAGGCTATAAAACTTAAATGCTTTGTGCGGTGTTTAGTTGGTTTTTGAGTCAGTCTAGAGTCGGTTGTGAGCAAGTTTTCAGTTTGTATCGAGTCATTTTTCAAAAATTTCAAAAAAGTTTTCAGTCTTTCATTTGTTTGACCGTATTGGCCCAATCAGCTAGGCACTTGGTCTATGGTGTTCTTGACACCTCCAAGGAGTTGCCATCCCCAATAAGGCCAATGTTAGTGTTAGTGTATGCATACTTCCATCATGGATCAAATCTGCTCTTTGCATTTTCATTTTAGGTGTCTCATACTGAATTTTTGATCATTCCACTAGGTCATGCCAAAATAGTCCATTGATGGTTGTCTTCTTCTCAGAAAATCAAATTTTCCCTCATGAGGTACATTTGCTGACCCATCTCCATGTTGCATTCAGTTATGGTTTTAGTTATGTTATTTTTAGAGTCAAGGCAGTTATGTTTCCATTAGGTCTTCGGGTTCATTTGCAAGGTCAAAAGCATAGTTTCAAGTGTAAATGAAGGGCAACAAAGGTATGAGGATGACCAATAAACAGAGAGTAATTGCTAGTAAGTCATGGTTATTGTACAAAGATCTTATTTCACTAATGTAATTTTCATCTCAAAAACATGTTTTTGAGATGAAAACGGAGTCTTTTAGTTGATTTATATTTTTTTAATGTATTTTAAGTCATTTCATGTAATAAGTGTTCCCATAAGCTGCCCAAGCATTTCTCCTTGTGCAAGAAAATGAAACCATTGAAGAAATCAGTTCAATCAAAGCATCATCCACCTGAAAAGAGACAAAGAAAGAACCGCATTAAACAAAGATTTGAAGACAAGGTAAAAGTTCCAAAAAACATTATAAAGTGGGGTTTTTCTAAAGAAAAATCAAAATCACCCTCTATATAAGATTTCAAGTTCCTTTTTCAAATTCATCATATTCATTTGACAAAGACAAAGAAGAGATTTGAAGGAGAGAAGGGAGTTGAAGCCAATTGGTGGCTGAGCAAAGAGGAGGCGATGCGCAATGTCGGAGGCACTGTGCATACTGATGGAGCGCTATGCATAGGCCCTGTTTGCTAGTGCATTTTTGCACGGTGCTGCGCATAGGGCCAACAAGCACTAAAACCACCCTATCAACCATCTAAATTGATCTTTTGCTACCTAGAACCTCTAAACAAGTAAGTACACTCCTTGAACTATCCTCTCGGCACTCATTTCATGATTTTGAAGTTGGTTTGCTATTTTAATTTTCAAACCCTAGGTTGCCTAAAAAACCCTCCTTGCTTATCATATCCTTTATTCCTACATTCTGTTGACAAATCCCTCCACCTATCCCCTATACCCTAATTCCTTCAAACAAAATCCCTCTACCTATCCCCTATACCATAAATCCCCAAAACAAAATCCTTAAACCCCTATTTACTAAACAATCCCTACCAAAAAACACCCTCCTCACTCTCACAACATATATATCTCATCCTACATCGCACCAGCTCCTCTCCCCTTCCCTTATCCCTATTCACCATAACTCACTTTTTGATTACCTTCTCTAGGGTTTCAAAGCTTCAAAACTCAACAGACATGGATAAAGAGGATAGAGATTATGAGGAGGAAAACAGTGGCAGTGAAAGCATGGGAGATGAACCTCAGCATCAGAGAAAACCACATAAGGGAGGCAGAATTATTAGAGAGGAACCATCAAACATCAGAGAATTACAGGCTTCTCATATGACTGTCTCTTGTTTCAGGCATCTAGGGTGTTATGAGTTTTTTGAGTAGGTTAAAAGAGTTCAACATCATCCTGAGTTGGCCAGGCTTTTTGTAGCCAGTCTCTGTGATAACAAAGTAACTCTTGCCGAGGTGACATTTACAGTTTCATCCTCCATCATTGCTGATGCTACAAGGATTCCAAATGTGGGGGAAAAATGGTATAAGGCACAAGATTTGGATGAGCACTACTATGAGCCATACATCAAATCTAGGTACAAGAATGAAAAGAAGAGGACCTTTCCTTTCAGGTTCCTTGAAGACAAGTATACTTCTATGATGAGGATCATTATGAAGTATTTTACATGTGAGGGCAGATTTTCTAGATTGTACACCTATCATATTAGGCTTCTTATGCACTTCACAAGAGTGAAAATGTTGAACATCCTGTATTTCTTATTCAGGAACATTGAGAAGATGTCCTACATTGTACAGAAAAAGCCATACCCCCAGCAGATGAGTAGTATCTATCACTATTCCTTGATTAAGATGATTGTGGTACATTATCTACCTCCTCAACATCTCCTGGGATACATTTATTGCCAATGACATCTTCAATGGTCCTTAGATTCCTCCATAGGTGCCCCAAGGAGCAGAAAGGCCTTCTAGTAGTGCCAAAGTTAAAAAATGTGAGAAGGCTAAAGAGACTAAAGTTGTTGAGAAGCCAGAAGCCTACAAAACATATTAGAGAAGGGCTAGAAAGTTGTTTGCAGCGGATAGGCAAGTGTTTACTCCACTTGAAGTGGAAGGGGCCTTGCCTTCTTCATCAGCTCATAGGCAAATGCTTGCTCCACAAACTGTGGAAGGGGCTTTGCCTTCTTCATCAACACAACAGGTACAACAGGTGCGGCAAGTGCATAAAGGGAAAGAAAACATGTTGGAGGAAAGCCTCGATGATGAAGAGAAAAGGGGATTTGATTTGATAGAACATGATGGATTAGAACAACCACACGTTCATCATGGAATTAAGATAGTTGACTTGGAGGCTCAAGATGAGGCAACAAATGAAAATATAACCATAAGGGAAAAAGATGCACAGATCCAAGCACTGATGGACAACTTGGTGAGAGCTAAGTATGTCATTTCATACTGTGAGCAAGAGAACAAGCAACTAAGTGACAAACAAGTCCTCATGGAGTTGGAACTTCTCAAAGCAAAGAGGCAAGGTGACAAAGGCAAGTCTGCAATGAAAGAGAAAGAAACCCCAGCCACCTTGACTACAAAACAAAGGCTTGAGAAGGAGATCGAGGAGGATAGAGAAACTTGGCTTGACAGGGTCAATTTGCATTTGGAGAAGCTGCTACTAAAGGCCAATAGGGACAATCAAATCATTAGGCACATGGCTTGCCATTACAAGACCCGCAACACAATTTGCAACATAAGAGTCAAGCAAATAAAGACAAGACTAAAACAAGCACTCAAAGGCAAAAAGGAGGGTGATAGGCTTAGGTTGCTTGCTGAAGCTTCATTGGCTAACCTAGACACTTGATGGTGGTGTTCTCCACAAATTTAGAGTAAGTTTTGAAGAATTTTTTCCTTTTGAAGAATTTTGCAATTTTTGACTCTGGGAAATTGGCTCTATGCGCAATGCCACTGGCGCTGCGCTTTTCCTAGGGGCATCTAAATAGGAAATGGTCAGCATTTTTGGATTCACAATGATGAGTACATGCACCCTGTGCATTTGCTAAGCTTTTGGAGCAGTACTGGTCAATCAAAACGTCAAAAAACACCCAAAAAAATGACCTTTCTACCTTCTTTTTGAGCCATAGAAGCAGTTTTGGGAGAATCCGTTTTTGAGGGGTCAAATCAACTCCAAATGGGAAACTAAAGACAGATTTGGAAAGTAGACAGGACAAGCTTTCCAATGAGTTATCATGAGCTCAATTTGGACATAGGGAAGACCTCGAAAATGGTCTTGCAAAAAGCGTTGCACATAGAGCTTGGGTGTTGCGCATAGGGCAATTTTAGGCTGAATTTTCACTTCACTGTGCCGTGACTGTAATTTTGAGTTTTCCCTCATGGATGATGTTTTTACTGATGTAAATGGTAACTAGGCATGTAAATAGGATGGATAATAGTTACTAGAAGGTAGATTCATTAGATCAAAAGTTATCTTGAGGACAAATGAATCAGTTTTCTCCCTTTTAGAGGCAAGTTGTTAGGTTGCCTAGATTCCAGTTCCTTGTTCAGTTTTTGATGGATTGGTTGCTCATCCTAAGGATTCGACCCCTGAGGATGGGAGGAGGTTGAATCAATGTCTATATCTTCTTCTTCTTTCTCATTGTAAAGGGTTGGACTCAACTGGATGCTTATGCTTTGAGTAGACATCATTTTGTATCAGTTTTAGCAGGAGATTAATGAAAAATTGCAGCTATTTCTTTGGGATCCATGTGGTCTGATGTTCAATTCAGTTTTCTCTATTGTGATCATATGTTAAAATGTTTTTTGTTCAATCATTTCATTACTTTTAAGTGGATGTTTTCAAGTTGATAGGCAGAACCCATAATATTTATGTTCTGTTCTGGGAAAATATTCACAGTCTATGTTTTCTTTAGTTTAGGAAGGATCCATGTTGCTCACATGCTCTTTCTAGCTTATCACCTGTTTGAATCACCTCACCCATCAAAACCCTAGAGTGCTGAACCTTGTGCCTACCTTGCCCCATCGAACACCCTGCAATTTTGACCTAATTTCCTTGCCTTAACTGTTTGGCTCCTCCTGATCCAGCAAAACCCTTCAAAATCAAAATCAAACCTTGTGCCACTATACCTAGCCTAATATCATTTTCTTGATCCAGTCATCTCAGCTGAGATCCTTATGGAGAGAGCCCTCTCCTGGCCTAGTAGGGCTAGCTACTTGGTTAAGCGTGGTTTTTGGTTACCCTAGCATTGACTTCCTTCAGCTTGAGGTTCAATCCAGGTGATAACACCTGTCAATCCTGAAATCCTAAAAACTGTTAAGTCTACTAGATTTTGAGTGGGATCTGAAGTTCTACTTTCTCCATATGAAATCCAATGAGGTCAAAACCACTCTCAAACAACCTGAGTCAATTAATGATAATGTTAAAAATTAAAGTAAAAAGATGAAAATGAAAGAGAAAGGAAAATGTCACTTTTACTTTAAGAATTGAATATTGCCATTAACTACTATGTTATGTATCTCATGAGATGAATCATGGGAAATGAAAATAACAGATTTCCCCTTATTTTCTTGATGGAAATACTCAGAGTATCCTCACAGTTCAATCCTCTAATTCACTTTTAAAAAATTAGGGTCAAAAGAAAAACAAAATTGTTAATAAGTTGAAATTGACATAGCAGGGCGATAATTTTGAAATAATCGCAATAATTATCTAAATTATTGCGATAAAGTGAATTTATCGTGATAATTTCAATTCAGGCAATTTATCATGATAAATACTGGTGATAATATCGATGAGGTGGTTCGGCGATAATATAAAGATAATTCCGATATTATCGCAATATATGAAACACTGCGTAAAACTCCTCAAAACTGTTAGTTTTTGTTGCATCGAAGGCGTTCTAGTCTCGAAACTTTGTGGAGAGGCAAAAACACAGGAGTTCTCCATAACCCATAAATCATTTTTGGAAATTCCACTTAGAAGTGTCTCAATTGGATTATTAACATATTTTTAATTATTTTATAGGTCTAAACTTAAGAAAGTTGGTTAATTAATCATAATTAATTGAGATAAGGTCTGAATCATCTAGAAACTCACACAGATCGACTGGGAAATAATCCGGGCGCTTGATTAAGTTTCAATCTTGGCCGTTGGAGGTCCAACAAAAGGTTATAAGAAGAAGTTGATGGGTAGATGGAGAACATACTTGTGATACACACAAATATTGATTTCCATGGAGAGTTTGATTTTCGAGAGGCAGTAGCCAGAAGAGTTCGAGCTTCGGAAGGGAAGCAGAGAAAGAGAGGGGCAGGGATAGTGAGGTCAAAGGAAAATTTTCCAGATTTGGCGAGTACATTGCAGAGAGGTAGAGATAGCCATAGTGACACTGCGCAAGGGCTGCACAGAAGCCTATAAGAGGTAATTCGGTCCTGTTGGGGAGAAGCAAAGTTTCAGTTGCAAAAGTCAGGAGAAGTTTTTCCAGTCAACAAACTAGACGACTTGAGGAGCAACTAATTCAGGTTGAGTGCAGAAGTGACTGCGCAAGGGTGATGCAGGCCTGCACAAAGGCTGTGTGGACGACTCACTTGGAGCTACAGTTAGAGCCTGGATTTCTTGTGGGGGTGAGGAAAATTCCTCACTAGATTTTTGCCTGTATTTTTCTTCGTAGGATTGCCAGATTTCGGCATTTAGTTTTACTCAAAATTTCCCACTGCTGCATAATAATAAAACCCTCAACTGCTGCCCTAGTTTTCCCAAGTTGGAATTTTTTGGGGACATTTGTCCAAAAATAAGTGTCATAATTTTGTGTGTGCTAGCATATTTCTCAGTTTCTAGTGCTATTATTTTCCGCAATTTTATTTGTGAAGGTCGTAGTGTGATTTATTCGATATTTGTTGTAGCAAATAAATTTTTAAATTAATTAACAATTAGAAGAATTAATTTTAGTTGCTGCAATAGGATTTTAGACTTGAAATTTTCACATGGTATCAGAGCCTAAGCCAAGTAGATCAAATTGCTTGGGGAAGTTCGATTTTTCATTGCAGGTTGGCAGAAAAATTCGGCTTGCTAGTTGAGTGATTCTAGTAGGCAGAGGGAGCAACAACAACTCAGATTTTCACTAAGTAGATTCCTTGTTTGGGCGCAGAAGGGTTTTGCAGTAGCAAAATTAGCGTCGGGCGGAAGAGAAATAACACACATAGAGGAAAATTTCTCTTAAGGGATCTCAAGTTTTTGAGATCTGATTTTCTAGTTGCAGATTGGCAGTCACTGTGAGCATATTTCCTCACTCTAGAAGGGAGTGCGTGTAGCAGATCCAACAACCGAGCAGGGGGAAAGAGGGAGATTTTCGACGAGATCTAGAGATGGCCACAACTGGGCTTAGAGATCAGGATAGGTTGGAGGGAGCCTCCAACTATGTCATTTGGAAGGCTAGAATGTCCTTCCTTCTAGATGAATATGCCCTAAAAGCCTATGTGGAGAATGTGGTAGCAGCATCCAAGGATGTCAATTAACTCAAGGAGTACAAAAAAGAAATGGCGAAGGTGAAGCTGATGATTTTGAATGGAGTTCGAGATTGTTAAACACACATGGGGAGCGAGAACAAATAGGAAGATAAATCATGCAATTCATTTTTTATTCACAAATGATGTATATTTACGGTACATTATGTGACCGTTGGGATTCACATCCCAAGGTCTCTTGGACTGCTTTGTCCATTCGACTTCCACACTAACCCATTTAGGATTA
>APFE031365004.1:2049-39287 GCA_000404065.3 Pinus taeda
CTGTCTATTTTTCTTGTTCATGCTCATTATTTTATGGTACTGATATGCAAAAATAATTCAAAGTGTAAATAAGGAAGATTTGGTAAAAGAACTAGATAATACTGATTCACCGCCCCCCTCTCAGTATTATTTTCAACAGATAGTTCCAAGGGTTGGCTGCTGCTACCCTGGAGGTTTTCAGCTATTCCCAAGCTTGTCTTTGCAGAGCGTTTACGTTTTTGTGGTCTGTTTGCTGTGCTGGTAGTCCTTTTCATTTTTGGAGTAGGTAAGGATAACCCCCTCTCTATAGTAAACACTAATTTTTCCCAACTAGTTTGCTGTTGGGCAATGTTGTAGCTTACTATCAACCTAATTAAACAATGATGACTTACAACAGTCTCTATATGCTTGGATTTCTTTATGCTTTGAGCAGCGTCATGCAACAAGAAATTCAAATATGCAGGCAAGTTTACAGAACATTTATGTTTTAGAACTGCTAATAATTTAAGGTGTCGTGGACTTACCACATATTTTCTTCCGTTGCATGTGATATAGCTCTGAACGACTCTAGCAAGCTCTATCCATGGTTCTCCCAGAGATGAAGGTTGAACTCCTTTGCCTTTGAAAATCAGGTTCTGTCCCTCATCCCGAAAGGCGGCAATGGCATCTTGTAGCCTCAATTTTTTATGCGTCCATATTGGTCCGACTGCTGGTAATCTGGACGCCTCAGCTATTACTGCATCCATTACTATCATTTACCTTCCTCTTATTATATAATGATCATCTTGTAAATTTTGTAAAAATTCGATAGCAATGGTTTCATTGGGTTGCTGCAGTCATGTAAAATATGCAACGCATCTGGCCCATACTAGAGTTTCTCAGGCGGCATTAGAAACAGCTAGTATCAGTTGCTCCCTGCGCACTGATCGTTCTCCCATTTTGTCTGAATTCTGCACACTGTTAGCTTATCTAACACAACAATACACAGAGCCAGTAATGGAACAACAAGTTGTTAATATCGAATAATACTTTTTCAACATAGATATCGTTAAAAACTTGCTATTATGAGATATCATGTAGCTCGATACAGCCAAATAAAGGACTCACACGCATGCAAAAGTGCTTTGGAAGTCACCCATGCCCCCCTTTAAAATGATAGGTCACCTTCGACTGGTTAAATGAAGGAACGACGTACTGGTGGAAACGTATAGTAGTGGTAAAAATGGTAAGGTATACATATTTATCATAAGATCACAAAAATATCGAGTTGCTGAAATCGATGCATAGAATGAAAATTATGATTAAATGTGGAGATGCCATGGAGTGATTCGAAAAGGGAGAAAGGACATCTGATGTGGGTGAGATGCTATGCAGTCATTATTCCACTTAAACAATTATGATTGAATTTTTAAACGATATCTCATGCATAAAGGTTCAAAAAATGAATTAGGAACATAATCTCTCTATAATAAAGATAAAGAAATAAGAAAAGGGAGTTATAATCACTATTGATGTTGAAAATATGACTGTAATACCATCATTGTTGTAAAAAGAGCTTCGGCGTAAATCACATAAGAAAATTATTGTCGACGCGTTTCGAACCAACTAGTGTGGTTCATCGTCAGGACAAGTTGAAGAAACAGAAAGAGACAGAGCTTCTGTTGCCCACAAGTGTTTATAACCTTGACAGAGTTGCTTTTTCACCATTTGGAACCATGATCCTTTATGTATAATTAGGAAAGTTCTTTATGATGTCAGAATGGAGGCCATTGTGCTGGCTTGGTGACCAAATCTATTATAATGCAATTCATTGGAAATGAGTGGGTGGGCAGGATGGTCCGTGATGAGAACTCCTGTTCCAAGGACTTTTATTTTTCTGATGTATCCATTAGATCATATCCCTGGTGTGGTGGCTATAGTGGGAACACCACTTCACTGCTTCCTTATGATCATGGTAGGCTGGCTCATGATGAGATCCCCTATCCTCTATCTGACAAATCATAGAATTGTTAGTAAACATATATATATTTTTTCTTTCCTTCTTTTTTCTTTTCTTTTAGATAGCACTTCCTATTTATATATAGAGGGTGGCTCAACACTCCTTAAGAGTGGGGATGGTGGAAGAAGTCTATACACACCAATAGAAGATAATATGCCCTTACTATTATTCAATGATAATAAGCATAGAGAATTATGGGCATTAGGGAAGAACCAGCGTGGTACAAATAATCAATCAATTTGAGTTATAGTGAAGATAAGGACAACAAAGTGATATAGATGGTTGTGTCCTCCCCTTTTCTAATCAATACAAAGCAATCTCATTAAAGATGATATTTTTTTTGATTTCCTTGTTCTAGTAACCTTCAAATTTTGTATCTTCACATATACATTTGTATTCTTGCCCTATAGAGGATGATAGAGAGTAAAATAATTTTGACAAGATGCTTATTTTCTAAAGAAAAACCTCTCAAAAGAGTGTTGTTCTTTAAGAGGAAAAACAAGAAAAATACACACAAAAAAATGGTGTTGTTCCTTAAAAGGAACCGCAACTGTTCCTTAGGAGGAACAACAAAAAGACAAAAAAACTGCACACGAAACTTCGGTTCCTTAGGAGGAACAACAAAAAGACAAAAAAAAATTGCACACGAAACTGCTCTTCCTTAGGAGGAATAGCAGCTGTTCCTTAAGAGGAATAGCAAAAAGAAAAAAAATAATAGAATGCGAACTTGCTGTTCCTTACAGGGAACAACAGTTGTTCCTTAGGAGGAACAACAATTGTTCTTTAGATGGAACAACATAAAAACAAACGTAGGCGGAAGTGTTGGTCCTCAGAGGGAACAATATTAAAACAAACCCAAGTGAAACTATTGTTCCTTAGAAGGAACAACAAAAGCCAAATAATGACGAAACTGTTGTTCCTTAGAAGGAACGATAGTTGTTCCTGTTGGGTAGCGGAAGCCCCACGCAACGGGTATGGAGCGTGAAGCCTGCAATTTGGGTAAGAGCAGGGTAAAGAATTCGCGAGATGCGCAGAGTGTGATGTGTAATAAGTCAAAGTCAAAAGGGTTTTCTGCCCAAAAATAATGTAAAGAAATGTAAGTTGAGTCGGCCCGCCTATGGATCGCGGTCCATGGAAAGGTATGAATAGAGCGAGGCTCTATGGGTAGAGGAGCTAAGTTTTGGGTATGATTTTGGAGATTTGAAATGTAATGGGTGTCTAAGAAGAGCATTCTAAGAGCATCTGTAAGTCCGAGTCAAGGGTTTGATAGAGGATAGAGGCTCTGCAACTGTGTGTGTAGAGGCCTGGAAGAGTCTGCAGCTGTGTGCGTGGACCCCTACAACTAAGTGCATAGGGCAGATCTGGGTGTAAGGGTGATAAGTGGAAATAAAGATAAGTTTCTTCCAAATTTTGGGTTAATTCTGAACTATTGCAACTCTGTTCTTTTATGGTTAATGAAACTGTTTTGATCTGCACGCATATGCTTATTGAGTACTTGTGAATCAGGTTTAATCTTAATATGAAGACTAGATGAAAGAAATAAAAGTTTGCTTAAAGACCTCTTTAGTAAATCCGGGTTATAATACTTAATCGAATAAATTAGATCTGTAATCAGCACGGTAAGAGAAAGCTAAGATTATCTGGATTTGTGCGGATCTAGCACAGCGCGAAGCTACAAGATGGCACGTGAACCTCTTAGATGACATCTAGACATCCCAAGGGTGTGTAAACTTGGTTCCAGCACCCTCCCCTACTACCTTGGGTGAGACCTTAGTCCACGCTTCACGGGCTATTGCTGAAAGGGCCAGTAGCTACGGGGTTTACTTGGCTAAATAATTCTTCCGAACCTGGGTTAGGCTCATATAAGCCAACAATTCCTTAGAGGGAACATCAACTATTCCTTAAATGGAACATCATAAAGCAATCACATACAAAATTGTCGTTCCTTAGATGGAACAAATGTTGTTCCTTTAAAGGGAACAACAATTGTTCCTTAAACGGAACAACGAAAACAAATGTAAACGGAACTATTGTTCCTTAGAGGGAACAACTGCTATTCCTTAGAGGGAACAACAACTGTTCCTTAAATGGAACAACAAAAGAAACACCCAAAACTGCTGTTCCTTAAATGGAACAACAAAAAGAAACACACGAAACTATTGTTCCTTAAATGGTATGGCTGCTGTTCCTTAGAAGGAACAATAATTGTTCCTTAAATGGATCAGCGCAAAGAAACACACGAAACTATTGTTCCTTAAATGGAACAACTGTTGTTCCTTAGAGGGAACAACAACTGTTCCTCAAATGGAACAGCACAAAGAAACATTTGAAATTGTTGTTCCTTAAATGGAATGACTGCTGTTCCTTAGAGGGAACAACAACTATTCCTTAAATGGAACAACAAAAAGAAGACACATACCAAACTGTTGTTCCTTAAAGGGAACGACTGTTGTTCCTTAGAGGGACCAACAACTATTCCTTAAACGGAATAGCATGAAAATCATATATACATGGGATTGCTGTTCCGTAAATGGAACGATAGTTGTTCCTTAGAGGGACCAATAGCTGTTCCTTAAATGGAACAACACAAAAATCAAATAAACAGGAAACTGTTGTTCCTTAAATGGAATGGCTATTGTTCCTTGGAGGGAACAAAAACTGTTCCTTAAATGGAACAACACAAAAATCAAATAAATAGAAAACTGTTATTTATTAAATGGAATAGTTGTTATTCATTGGAGGGAACAACAACTGTTCCTTAAATGGAACAACTGCTGTTCCTTGGAGGGAACAACAACTATTCCTTAAATGGAACAACATGAAAATCAAATAAACAGAAAACTTTTGTTCCTTAAATGGAACTACTGTTGTTCCTTGGAGGGAACAACAACTGTTCCTTAAATGGAACAACACGAAATTAAACAAACAGAAAATTGTTGTTCCTTAAATGGAACGACTGTTGTTCCTTAGAGGAAACAATAGATGTTCCTTAAATGGAACAACACGAAAATCTGTACACAAAATTTTTGTTCCTTTAGAGGAACGAAAACTGTTCTGTAGGAGGGAACAACAACTATTTTGTAGGAGGGAACAACAACTGTTCTTTAAATGGAACAACAAAAGCAAATTTTTTTTTTATTTACAATTTATACAAGCAAATTCAAATAGAAAGAAAAGTTTATATACAAAATTCAAAAACAAATGAATTATTCACTGGATCGATGCTAATGATGGGTTGCCATCCTCAACGAGAATTTGCATGGTGGAATCTTCTCGTAACTGTTGGCAAAAGGACTCTCTGGTAAGAGGTTTGTGATAAAGTTGCACTCAATGACCATTCACTTTAAAATAATAGCCAGATCCATCAATGGTTGCTAATGTGATGGTGCCATTATCCTACACATTTTGTATCTCATAAGGTCCTAACCATCTGGTCTGGAGTTTTCCAAGGAAATCTTCGAACCTAGAATCATATAAGAGTGCCCAATCTCCTTCGTGGAAGATCTTATTTTTAATAAGGGCATCATGCCATTTCACTCTTTGCTGTTGGATTAATGTAGTGCGCTAAAGAGCTGATAGCCTGATTTCATCTAATTCATTGATTTGGTGTAATCTATTGATTTGAGCTTCATTTAGGTTCAAACCTACGTCATGAGTTGTTCTTAATGTTTGAATTTCGAATTCGATTGGGAAGATAGGTTCCTTTCCAAATACTAGTTGATATGGTGAATATCCCGTGGTATTTCTCCATGTTGTATGCTATGCCCACAAGGCTTCTGGAAATATGGAGGCCCAGTGACGTTTGTGTGATGCAACTATTTTTGTGAGTATTTCCTCGATTACCTTATTAGTGCTTTCTACTTGGCCATTTTCTTGTGGGTGGTATGGAGTTGTAATTTTGTGGAGGATATGATAATTTCTCAATGCTGCAACAATCTTGTTGCCTACAAATTGTGGTCCTCCATCTGTAATTATATCTCTCGGTAGACCATATCACACAAATAGTTGGAAAAGAAAATGTATCACTGAATCTTCGGTTGCCCTTGGCAACGCCTCTGCCTTGACCCATTTAGTAACATATTTTGTTGCAACCAGTATGTATGTTTTTTGATTACATGATGGGTTGATAGGACCAATAAAATCTAGCGCCCACCGCTCAAAAGGATCGATTACTAATTGCAGGTTTAGAGGCATCTCATCATATTGTCTAGGGTGTCCCACCCTCTGGTAGCTATCACATGCTTGAACAAACTTTTTAGCATCTTTAAAGATAGTGGACTAGTAATAACCTGTTTGTAAAACTTTATAATTGGTTCTGCGGTCTACAAAATGTCCACCGCAAGGCGCATCGTGGCATGATTTTAGAATGTCAAACACTTCATCTTCCCGGACGCATCTTCTAATGAGCATATCTGCTCCTGTATGGAGTAAATAGCCCCCGATCCAAGAGAATCGGGTATTGTGCTGCACTATTTGTTTTCTTTCATTAGGCGTCAGGTGCTTGGGTAATTTGCTTACTGCCAAATAATTTGCAACGTCCGCATATCATGGCGTTCTGATAGTAACAACAAATAAATGTTCATCAGGAAATTGATCCTCAATTGTTGTTGCGTCAGCTGGCTTTGGGATTCGTGAGAGAAAATCAGCTATAGGATTTTCTTTTCCGGGTCGATCCTTAATTGTGATGTCAATTTCTCGCAAGAGAATCAACCATCTTGTTACTGTTCCATTTGTGACATGTTTATTCGCTAGATATTTAATGGCAAAGTTATCTGTATATAAAACTACAGGATATCCAGTTATATAATGTCGGAATTTATTAATAGTATATATTACAGCTAAAAATTCTTTTTCAGTCATAATATAATTCAATTCTATAGGAGATATATTTTTGCTGATATAATATATTGCATATGGCTTTTTATCTTCTTCCCGAATGAGAACTACTCCGATTGTTGTGTATGAAGCATTAGATGAAATCTAGAATGGAAAATCCCAGTTTGGGCCCCTTAGCACTGGGGCTATTGATACAAGCCTTTTAAAATCCTCAAAAGCACTATCACATTTATCTATCCAAATGAAATCAATATTTCCTGTTAGTGCATATAATGGTGCAACAATCTGAGAAAAATTCTTTATAAATATTCTATAATAACCAGAAAATCCCAAAAAACTGTGTACCTCTGTTTGTGTGGAAGTGGTAGGTATTAAAAGAATTATCTAAATTTTAGCTGGATCTACCTGTATTCCAGCTGCTAAGATATAATGTCCCAAGAAGAGTCCCCCAGTCATCATCATATGACATTTTTCATGGCTTAAACAGAGCCCGGTGGCAATGCATCTTTGCAACACTTTTTCTAATGTTTGTAATGCTGGCTCGAAGTCATCTCCATAAGGTGTGAAGTCATACATACACTTCGAGCCCTTCATTTATTAAATCTGAAAAAATGCTGAGTACAACCCTCTGAAATGTGGCAGGTGCATTGCATAGCCCGAAGGGTAAGACCCTGTATGCAAATGTTCCCCAAGGGTAGGTAAAGGTAGCCTTATCATGATCTTCAGGGGCAATTTGAATTTGATTGTATCCACTGAAGCTGTCAAGGAAAGAAAATAATTTATTTCCTATTAGTGTGTCCAAGACTTGGTCAATGAATGGAAGGGGGAAATGGTCTTTCTGGGTTGCTTTATTAAGTTCTCTATAATCAACACATATCCACCACTTCCCATTCTTTTTCGGCACCACTACTAATGGAGAAACCCATTTTCTGTCAGATATTAGATAAATAAAGTTTACATCTAAAAGCTTTTGTAGTTCAACATTAACAATATCCTTAAGATGAGGATTTAACCTCTGTTGAGGTTGTCGAATGGGTCTGGCATCCTTTTATGTATATATATGGTGCATACACAATTGGGGGTCAATTCCTTTCATGTCCAGGTAATCCCATGCAAAGGCCTCTTTATATTTTCTCAGGAGTTGGACAAGTTTCTGTTCTCTGTCAGCAGTCAGGTTTTTGTTAATATTCAAAGTTTTTCCTAGCTCAATTTCTATGGTTTTGCTGTTATAAACAGAGGTGGGTGGTATTGATTGATAGTTAATATCTTTTAGGGGATATTCTTCTACTTCACTATTGAATGCTGCTTCAATCATGTGACATTTTAGATGGGATCTGACTTATAGTTGGTTAATGTAGGTGTTAATGATGTCATCTTCTGTTTGATCTTTAAATTCGAGAGCATCTTCTATGGTTAGCGATGATCTAATGTTTTCAGTTAGATATGATACAGGTTGTTTTTTGGTTTTGATTATTGTTAAACTTGGCTGAGCTGGAGGATATAAGGCTAAATTCTTTACATTGCTTCCTCTTGCTATAGTCATGTTTCCTGTTCAACAACTAATGTAAGCATCTGCAGTTGCTAGCCAAGGTCCACCTAGAATTAAGGGGTGTCCATCGAGTCAGTTTCTAGGATTGATGATCAGAAAGTCTGCAGGGTATTCCCAAGAGTCTACAGACACCATTACATCATGTAATGTGCCTTCTGGTTTGACTACCGATCGGTCAGCCAATTCCAACAAGGTTGTGGTTGGGTCTAATGATGTAATGCTAAGCTTTTGGCAAGTTGTGGTTGTAATAATGTTGATTGCTGCTCCCAAATCAACTAAGGCATTGGGGAAGGAGCATCCATTTATTTGCATCGTGACTATAGGATTTCTTGGGTCCTCATATTTTACAGGCGTTTCTCTTACTGATAGTAAATCAGATAAGGTACTGAATACATGGACAGTTGGATTTGCTATTATTTTCCTCTTTGGCATATTCATACATAATTTCTTGATAGTTTTTGCATAAACTGGGATGTCTTGAATAGCCTAGAGGAGTGGTATTTTTATACACAAATTTTTCAATTCTCCTAGAAGATCAAAATCAGGGTGTTCAATTGGGCGAGGTATGATTAGTCATTCTAGGAATGTTGGAGAAGAGGTGGTTGCTTGATCATGAGTTTTCTGTCTAACCATGTTCTCTTCTTGTGGTGCTTGTTCTACAAGTAACGGATGTTCAATTTGAACATTTTTATCCCCTTCTGATTCTATTATACACCCAGATCTTAATTGAAGGTCATTGCACTCCCTTAACTCAATTTTTGGTTCTGGTCCTTCAATAATTTGCATAGATTGAATCAGTCTGTTGTTGGGGTTTGGGTTGGGTTGGGTTGGGAGCTATGGTCTTAAGTTGGTCTGGGGCTTCTATTGTACAATGTAAGGTGCTGACAATGAGGGTTGAGGTAGGGGGATTGTTCTTGCTAGTTGATTTGTAGGTCTCTGCCAGTTCCGATTCTGTGAAGTTGAGGGTGGCCATTGGGATTGTTATGCATTATTTTGCCAAAACGATGGGAAGTAAGAGGAATTGGGCCAATTTTTATTTTGATTTGGTTGGTTGGTCTAGGGTGTCATAGGGAATGGTTGTTGTGACCAATTGGAAAAGGATGGCTAGTTCTGCCACATGGTTCCTGGGTATTGTTGAGCACTATACTAAGGAGGCTGAAAACAAGAGGATGGGTCAATGTGAATACATGTTGGTTGTGCTTGCCACTGGCGGCGCTGACTTATCAGGTATACCAGTTCTATTTCTTCTTTTGCTTCTTTATAAACTGCTTTCAATCCTGGGAGTGATGGGCAAATTTCTGTGGCGTGATCTTTCGTACAGATGGCGCAGATTTGGACCGTATCCAGCGGGCACTCTTTGTGGCTATGCTTCTTTGTGCATCTAGGACAGAAAATCACCAAGTTTTGTTCTGCTTCTGCTTGCTTTTTTTTGGCTTGCATAATGTCCAATTGTGTTGTTAGAGTCCCTAGAATATCAGTTTTGAAATCCTCTAGTAGATTGCCAATTTTTGCGTGAGTTATACCTCCACCAGAGATTTTTTTATCCCTTGTGATCATGTCGCATTCTGTTGGCTTCAATATTGTGCTGCCTCTTGAACACTTGATACAAAAATTAATGATGTCAGCAAAATTTTCTTGATATATATCACCTTTACACATAATATTCATTGCTTCTAGCCATTATTCTTTCATCCCTTTAATTAGTGTAGTTTTCAGCACATTATCAGGTAAAGACAGAGTTGCATAGGGAGACTGCTGAAGGTTATATTGAAATCGTTCCACATATTCTTCTAATGTTTCACTTGGTCTTACTACCATCTGGAATATTTCATCTTTCAATTCCCTAGATCTGCAATAGTCCTGATACTTTTTTAGGAAAGCAATTTTCATTTGATCCCAATCGTTTATTGTGCCTCCACGTAATCCCATAAACCATCATAAAGCTGCTCCTTTCAATGTGGAGGGAAATAAATTTAGTTTTTGGGGATAAGTGGTATAATCGTACCCCCAACACAATACATCAAACTCAAACAGGAATGTGTCTGGATCCTCTGATGTCAGCCCATGAAAGGTAGGAATATTTTGGAGAGGAATTGCTTTCATAGGTGCGTTGACTGCTGTGTCAACGATGGGATACTGCAATGTGGAGGTCTGAGGTGTTTGTGGGTTGTTGGCCATTTGATCAAATATGTGCCAATACCCTTCTGGGATCTCTAGAGGGTTATTCCTAGGATGACTAGAAGGGATGGGAATGAGCTTAACAACGTTTCCCTGGTAGGGAATAATAAGTGTTCCTTGCTGAACTACTACTTGAGGGGATGTTGGCTTCTCTGTTTCCCCTACTTCTTCTTGAATTAACTTAATGACACTCCCTTTATATGGGGTACTGAGTGTTCCTGGTTGAATTATTCCCTGAGGGGATCTTCGCTTCTCTATTTCCCCGGTTTCTCCTCCTCCTTTATGGAGATTACTAGAATTCCCTTCTTGTAAAGAAATTGAGTGAGAATTTTCAATTTCTTGAAAACTCTGCTCAGTCTCTTCCATTTTGTTGTGTACCTCAACAAAGGCTACAAATGGTGAGCCTGTGGCCCAAAGGAAGCCAATAGGTTGTCTGGAAGCAACTTTTCTAGGACCTACTAATGGCTAAGATTCAACTTTCTTTATAATTTCGTCTATGACAACTGATCATCCAAGGGTCACCGGTCCCTTAGATCTGTCGGGTTTGGGTAGGGAAATTAGATTATTTTCAGGTTTTTTCTTCTTAGTCATACACACAATTCAAATATTAACCTCTACCCTAAATTCTTAACAATTTTGTTGGAAAGTGGGCAGGGGAGCAGGCATTTTACATGCTCTGTATGTAGGTTCGTACCTTTCATTTTTAATACCCAATTCTCTCCTAACAGACAAGCATTAGATGTACACTACTCTTTAGAAATGGCTACACTGTCCTCGACAACGGTGCCAAAACGTTGAGTGACAAAAGGTGTCTTTTTAACTCCTAATTATCTTCACATTAGTTATCAATTTGGGTAAGACTTTCTATTTCAAGAGTGTACATAGTATGTGGTGGATATTTACCCAAGAGTAATGCTTCTAAATTGTAGTACAGTTCTTTTGAATACAAGAGTAAATGGATGCAGCTAGTGAACTCTAATTACAATTGAAATAAAGCTTAATTCGCTAATGAAACCAAATCAGACATTTAATCAAGTATCAGTCAAGAATATAGTAACAATAACTCATTTCTCTTTTAACTGATTGATTTTCCAATCACAATTTCTAATCTAAATAGCAGGGATCTTGGTCTGAGAGCGTAGACAGCAGTAGTTAATACTCGTTATAGTAGAGAATCTCAAGATAGAACGCTAAGCTAAATAACTAGATTGGAAACAACGATAATAGAACGCTGGAATAAATGAATAGATTTGAGATAACAATAACAGAATGCTGAAGCAGATAACTAGATCAGAGATAATAACAACTTGAATCAATATCATTGCAGAATGTAAACAGAGCAATTTCGTTAAGACTAGAAATATGAAATAGCAAAGCGATGCGATTACACTAAGTGGAACTCAAACCAAACCATCAAACGAGAGAAATCATAAAAGAATGGTATAGGAACAACAAGTGAATCCACCAAGGCCGGGCCCTTAGTTTCCAGAGAACACCGCCAGATTACTTCAGTAGATGAGAAGGAACAACAACTGCTTTATATATTAATCATTGCAAAATAGTTACAGCCAATTCGCACTTTTCTTTAATTAGAAGAGTCGATGATCAAAATTACAAATACAATAGTAATTTTTGAGTAATGTATCCTCCCTCGCTTTGCTTACAATCGATGCCTTTTATAATGGCGAAGAGATAAAATGATAAACAGTAACAACGATCCCTCAGGATCAAGAGATCCTGAGGGATTCGCACAATCTTCTAACTTCAGTCATCTTTCCCTCCTTGCGCTGGTCCTGTGATTCACTTTTCTTTTGTCCATAACTACACGCTCTATCCTTGGCTTTCTTGTCTTTTCGCTGCCCCTTGGCTGAGGAACAACAGTGGTCCCATTTCATCTTTTTCCTTCATAAAGAGGGATAACAGTCAACTAAATCGTGATGATAGATAATTTCCTCATTTTTACCATAATCCTTTGATATATTAACATTTTAAGATGTAAAAGGGATATAACTAAAGAAAGGGATGATGAAATAGATTATATATGCACACCTTTTCCATGGATCAATAGGTGGATAGAGTTCCAAGTCCCTAAGTTTCAAAAAACCCACCTAAGCCTAGCTATCTAGCCTGAAATCATTTACATTCCAGTCATCTCTTGGTTGTGGTTTCATAGAGAGAGCCCTCTTTGGTTTGGTAGGCCTAGCTACCAAACTAAAAGCTTGGTCTGTTGTTATCTTTGTCAATCTCCTCATCATCTTGGGACATTGTGGAAGATAATAGAGGGCATGAAAACTAGGGAGTGCCAAGGTATTTTAGTGAATGTAAGGTTCCCAAGTCATGGAAAAATGTATTGCTAGTTGTGAGGTCATGACTTCTAAGGTGTGTTCAGGAATGCTAGGGCATGCTAACATGTGCCATATAATATGAAGACATGTCAAACAAGCTAAGATGTGCCAAGTGATAAGACATGCCAAGATGTATGAGGGTTCCAAGTCCCCGTCTCCCATTCTTCCATATGCTATCCACTTATGACATTTCCTTTGCAAAATTTGGTGCGTTTTCTATTTATTGGTCATTTATAGGTTATAAATGTCTTCATATATTCAATTCTAATGGAGTATTCAAATGAACATATCGATTCTCTTATACATAACTATTTTTCCCTCCACCCACTTTTCATAACTTCAATAACCATTATGTAGGGACCTGTAGCTTAGATGTTGCTTTTCTTTTTTAGTAAAATATTGCCGAGACTTTAATTTATTGAAAGTTGTAGAATTTACAATTTATGAAGTTTCAAGGTCTAATTTTTAAAATTATAATTATTTAAAGGGTGCTAGATCAATGGAAGAGCACCTGCTTTACAAGCAGGAGGTTGGTGGTTCGATTCCAACGTGCCCTGACATCCATATGGAATGGCGACAATCAATTTTTGGTGTTGGAGGCTCTTTCGACCATCACCAATGAGCTCTGGTGACATTTTTTGACCCTTACCAAACATATGAAATGGTGACGGTCAATGAACGCCACCATATATATGCATCAATAGTGATGATCCTCAAAGGTTTGTAACTATAAATCGTTGTTGTTGGTATGAGATGGTGATGGTCATTGTCCGTCATTATAGTCATTATTCATGACAGACCTTGAATGTCACCATAACACCTATACTTCTTGCAATGTGGATTTTGGTGACAGCCAATGAATGTCAGCATATATATGCACCAATAGTGATGACCATTAAAGATCCATCACAATAAATCATTGTTGTTCATATGAAATGGTGACGGTCACTATCCATCATTATAATCAATAGTTGTGACGGACCTTCAATGTCACCATAACACCTATACTTTTGGCGATGCCACCTTTGGTGACGTTTTGTTTTTGGTGACCAAGGCTATGGTTCGTCACCATTGCTTATATGGAATGGTGATGGTCTCTATCCATCATTATAAATCATTATTGGTGACAAACTTTCAATGTCACTACAACACCTATACTTTTGGCGACGCCACCTTTGGTGACATTCATTTTTTGGTGACAAAGGCTATGGTCCGTCACAATTTCTTATATGAAATGGTGACAATCGCTATCCGTCATTATAAATCATTATTGGTGATGGACTTTGTATGTCACTAAAACACCTATACGTTTGGTGACACCACCTTTGGTGACGTTCAATTTTTGGTGATGAATTGTCTTTTGACCATCACCAATGAGCTTATGGTGACATTTTTTGCCCCTCACCAATGTCCTTTTTTCTTGTAGTGCCATACCCCATGCTCCTTGGAATTTACTAGGCAATTGACATGAATGGAATCATCAACTTGAAGAAGAGGACGAAGTCATTTGAAAGGAAATCGCTTCGAGTTGCAGTGCCATTGGACCCTGTGGAAGGGGTGCACTACACTGAACCCGTCCGTGACTATGAGGAAAGTGAGGGTGAGCTAGATAAGATCTACGAAATAACAGCATGAGACTAGGACTGGATCAATCCAATGGCAGATGTATGGATTGCATGGGACTAGGAGAGTTCCTGCACCTCTGATTCAGACGAAGAATTGGAACATTGGCAGAATCAACTGCATGAAGTATCTACACTATCCTGCAACATGATGTGTTGGCTTGATGGGCCCTAACCTAGGTTCAATGTTAATTAGCCAACCAAATCCCTACACTACTAGCCCTTTTTACATCAATCCGTTGATCGTGGACTGAAGTCTCACTCAAAGTAGTATGGGGGGATGCAGGAACCAAGTTTCCACACCCTAAGATGGTAGTGATGTCATTTTCTACCCTAAGTCCTCCTTCACACAGATCGATAAGCCCTAAAAGGCTCATCGATATACTTCCCTTAGTTGTTCGCTAGACCTCTACGAAGGTCTATGAATGTCCTTCACGTACTGTAAATAGGTGCTTCAGACATTTATGCGCCTCTGTAATTGCTCTTACTGTTGTATTTACCCAGATTAGCTTAAGTATCAGATAACTTTAACATGCATTATGATTATCTTCGTATAAATAGATATTCTTACTTGTGTTCATATAACAAAGTAAAACATGTAGATTCACACATCAATATATCATTAAAACATAAACCCAATATTCATCTTAAAATAGTCGCATACATTCATATCAGAAGTAAATCTCTCATGCACATGTGATTCTAAAATAATTCTGTTTATTGATGTTCAGATATCCTTTACAGACTCTAACTACCCTACGCACACAGCTGTAGGGGTCCGCGCACCCAGCTGTGGACTTCTACCCTAGGTATCTATGCACTCAGCTGCAAAGCCTCTTTCCTACGTCAAATTCTTCACTTTTAGCCCTCACAGACCCATTACATCAATTCATACTTCTATCATGAACTGAAATAATAAAGACTCTTCTAAAACTTCCTTTTTATACAATCCCATGGTTCGCGGACCATGTGTGGATCTCCTAAAGCTGACATGACTTACATTTAAACGAAGGGCGGAAACCCTTTTTGAATCTTTACATATTTGTGCTCCGTGACCACAAAATTTGGAGAATTCACATTCCTTATACAAAAAATTGGGCTTTTAACCCCTAAATAGACTCTAGGGGACCTGTTCCTTACAACCCCCCAACATAAATATGGTGACTCACCCCCGAGTCACTCTGCTGGTGCAGAGATCTTGTTGCGAAGACCTCTTAGCTCCACTTGCACTACTGCAACCTTGGCGGTACATTGTGTCACCGTCTGCCTTGACTTTTTGTTGTGTAGCCTGCAGGTTCGCCAATTTTCCTTCAATGGTGGTAGTGAGTACAAAGGTTTCATCTAGCCAAGGCCTTAATTGGGCCTTCAATACCACTTCTCTTCGTTGTGCTGAGTCCGCCTATTCCGTCAGTGTCTTTGCTTCTTGCAACTTGGCCAACTTATGTGTAATAACGATGTTGCGTGCCACCACTCTGACATCATCATAATGCTACAACAATTCCTTGGCCTTAGTCTCTAACTACTAGAGGTTGGGATCTTCTTGCAAACTCGTAAGTACCTCCAATGACTACTTAAAGAGTGTGGTGCAATCTGTCACCACGTTATCCACTACAGCAACTGCATCCTTAACAGTTGCCTCATGCTGTTCTTTGAATTCTTCAAAGGCTAGGCCCTCAAATTAGCTCTGTGATCTCAAGGTTCAACTCAAAATAAACCTTATCTAGCTCTGTCCTTGCATCATGCACCCCTGCAGCGAGCTTCCAGATTCTTGCGTAGACTAGTGCATCTTCTAGGATATTAAACTCTGGAACAATTATGCATTCCTTAGCTACCACAATTGTGGTGCGCTCATTCTTCTCCATGATCTTCTTAAGGAGATCAATTGTAGACATCTTCTCAACAAACATTTGGGCATTGTTGATATTTTGCTCGCTGATCACATTCAACACATGCTGCTCTCTGGTGTGAAGTTTCATGATCTCATCGTCCTATAGGTTGTGAAGGGATTCACTTAGAAGCGCAACCAAGTTTAACCCATCTTGCTTTAGAGCACTGATAGTGGCCCTGTTAGCTTCCCCTTCTATTTTCAAGGCTCCATCCAGTAGCATGACAGCCCGGTGAGCTAAGGAGCAGACCAACTCCAATGCTTATGAGGTCCCAGGTGCCAAGCTAATTGATGTCACATTGTATTGTCCCACACTGGTTTGCACTTGAGTGGCCTGGATATGCAACTCGCATAAACCACTCTGAATGGTGAACAAGGCTTGTTTCTTCTCTTGCTCGATCTGCTGCAGCATTTTCGTGGTCGCACCCCTCACTCTATCACTGATATCATTCAAATCACCTTTTGTCAAGGTGATTGGGTCCGTTAGCCTTATCGGCATGTGGCCCAAAATGGATCCAAAACACTCCCGAATTCTTCAAAATTTTCTTAAGGATCATTCAAAGAGTAAAACAATCGCATGCCAAGAGCCCTTGGAAGGGCAGAAAACCAAAAAAAATAGTAAAAAAACCAAGTATCAGAGGCATAAACAGAGAAATGCATAGCAGCTGTCAGATCTGGCCGATCAACAGCCCAGATCTAAATGGAAAATCGCAATCGTCCAACATAGAGGAGGACTTAAGGTTGGGTGGAAGACACCCCCAATCAACGATCTCCGATCGGCGAGTCGCAATCGGTAGATTAGGGCAGACCATGTGGAACTTGCGATGGCGATCAACGATGCAACGTGGACTGTCGATCAAGCGTGCAGATCGACGGCCCACATTGCATCATAGGATCACTATCTGAGATTAATGAAGAGCACTATCAATGGCCCGAGACATGAGCGATATGTGATTGTGATAAGGATGAGCCCGATAGGGGAATAGACAATGTTTAAGGACTTTTTAAGTCCGAAATAAACAAAGCTTGGCAGGAGTTTATAGTATTGCATCATTCCTTTGTATTAAATAAAAGGGGCCAATTGAAGGGATTACAAAGGCCCAGAGAGCCATTCCATCATAGAGCAGAGGTTGAGAAAAAATTGTCTGGAGACAAAGACTGGAAAGGGAGAAAAAGGGCCACAGCACGATGTAGCCTGAAATAGAAGTGATCATGCAGCATTAACAACACAACATAGCCAAACAAAATAGAATGATCATGGAACATCACTTGCATGAGCAAGCTCCCAGACAACGTAGCAAACTACTCGAATGCAGTTACTCGGCTGTTAGAGAAAGAGGCCTTCGAGCTCCTGCATGTCTGATCGTGGCATCAAGTTGTTAAACAAAGGACAAAGAGGATAGATTAAGACCTATCGAGCCTCAGAAGGATTGAGAGCATTGTAAAGGTCCTATAAATATTTGTAAGTTCAGAGTAACAAGGGTTCAACTTTTGGGGACTATGGAGACTTTTCTACTCAAGCTTCTCATCTTCATTCTAGCAATATAAGCTTCTTTTGTTGCTATATGTTCAATTTCCATTTTCTCTTCTATTCTAAGCTTGCAATTGAACAAGTTGTTCATGTTTTCTTTTGTGTCTAATCTGGAAGTAGGAGAGGGGGTATCTCTCTTCCTTATCTTCAAAAACCCTTGTGCTTAACTCCCAGATTCGGAGCTTTCCTGGTCTCCCTAACGCTATTGGATTTGCACTCACTATTTAGACTCCTATGTTTGACAGTTTAGATGGCCTTGGAGAGTTTTCTCTCCACTCGCCTAATCCAAGGCCCTAAAATATCCTAAAACTTGTTGGTGTGTCTAACTTGACAATTATCAAAAGTTCTAGTATATTTTAATTAGCGCTTGTTTTTAAATGGGTTGTTCTTTAAGTCAAGGGATAAACATAAATGAAACTTGTGGTGTTTTGACGCAAAAAGAAACTAATAAAAACCAAACTATATGAAAATGCACTTGTTTTCTTTTCTTTTCTTTTGCTCAAGCTTCACACTCACAAAAATTAACAAAACTATGGATGCCCTAAAAAGATGCACAAATTTATCCTAATGCAATAAGTACATGCTGATGCAAAACTTAAGACTACTCTTAAATCAAGAGATGAAAGCAACTTTTTTATCAATTTTAATTTGCCACTTAAGATGTTTAGATAGAATATAAGTTGCTAATGCTCATTTTTGTCCAAACACTAAAAGCAAGTTTCAAGACAAACAAAAATGCACTTTCACTCGCAAAAAGAAACTAAATCAAAACAAAGTTCAAGAAAGCAAAACCAAGTTTTCAAGAAGTTTCTTCAAAAGCAAAACAAAAATGACTTTTCAAAAGTGCTCTAAAAAAGACTGAGACTTCATGATCGAAGAATAGACAACAAAACAATTTGCAAGTTGACAACACAAAGCGGGTGAAAAATCAACAAAAATTTGTTTCAAGATGCTCTTAACAATCAAAAAGCGGCAACAAGAGCTTGGCACTAAAGACCAAAAGATTGAAAAGACAAATTTCAAGAAAGACTGAATCAATAACTTTTGGAAAGTGAGAAAAGCAGATGGTCACAAAGATATAGTTTTGACATGAAAAAAAAAGTCACCAAAACAAGATTTGACACAAAGATTTAAATCAACCTTTCTTCCCTGAAGAAACAGAGCAGCCAAGATTCCTAGCAAGAAATCTTGTGTGCTTAAACAAAAACAATGACGCTTGAAACAAAACAAGACCAACCCTTTCTACAACCGGAAAGAGTTTGAGATCATGTACTTGCTGTAAAAATAATGACTGACACAGAAAAGTAACTGTTCAGGACTGATTTAGACTAGCAGATAGATCTTCAGAAACAAAAATATTTGAAAAATCTTGAAACTTTTAGGGTATACGCGACTGTGTTAGTGCACAACTGCGTGTATATGCAATTTAACCTAAGGAAACATGCGTATACATAGGTTTACTTTAGGAAACATGCGTATATACGCTTCTGTAAACTAGAAAAACATCGTACATAAAAGATTACAAGAAAAATAAAAAAACACTCTGAAGAAACTGATCAAACTTACAATTCAAGTTCCTACAGAAACAGAATACACAGTAACAACAAGCAAATAAATAGCTGAGCCCTGATTGGCTTGAATAAACCCAAACTAGGAACAACAATACTGTTGTCCCCAGTGGAGTCGCCAATTCTGTTAAGGGATAAATTCCCCTAGGGTCTTGGGTTGATACCCTAGCAGATTGGAGGTTATCTACATAGAGAAACACACATTCCACACAGCCATGATGCTAATATAAACAAACTAAATGAAGATAGGTGCACCTGGGGGTCCTTCGTTTGGGAAGATCTAGCTAGGGTCCAAACCCTCTTGGAGTTCCTTTTGTTTCTTCAACCTGCAAAACAATCAATTCAAGAAATCACAATAGTATATTGACCAAGCATCATAAAGAAATCATCTTCATAACATATTGAAAGATAGTTAGTTATACAATTAAAACAACCATTCATGTGAATCATAACATTGATATCATAAACATGAAGAAGATTTATATGAGGAACAAGACAAGTGTTTCTCTTATTATAGATAACTAAAGTACAGAAAGGAATGATTTCACTTGAGTCGTCCTTTCGCAGGCTCCAAGTGGAACCATCCTCCAGATTCGTCCAGTCTCAAGCCTTCAACAAACTCCTTCCATGACTTACTCCATGATATCTCAAGTAGTAGAAAGACATCATCACACAAGGAAACAAGGGTTTCTTGTAAATGGGGGAAGTGTTGGAAGCACAAGGATCTTCAGACCTGGTCAGGGATAATCTCAGCAGAGTGATCTTTCTCTCTCTTCTCTCCTCCCTTAGGCCTTCCCATTAAGCCTTTTTATACTTCTGCCAAGGTAGTTTTTTAGTTGGGAATTCGTTGGGAACAGTTGGGCCACATGCACTAATAGGTAATCAACAGGTAAAACTCGTGATCTCCACCCAAAATTAAGGAGATTTAATTTTTTAAAGTTTTTTAAGACATATACGCGGGTTGGGTATACACAGACCCGCGTACACACGCGTTTAGCTCAAGGCAATGTCGCGTGTAGGGAGTAAAACAATGTTTTTTTTTTGAATTTTTGGACCAGGTCTGGAAGGAGAGGTTTCCCTAGGCCAAGAGTGTAGCATCACAAACATCAAGAGTGAGATTTGGAGCTATAACACCTGTGAGAAAGAAAAATGGAGAAATAAGGTTATGCGTGGACTTCAGAAATCTCAACGGGGCTTCTTTGAAAGATAACTATCCATTGCCTAAAATGGATCACGTACTGCAAAAGGTGACGGGATCTTTTAGAATGTCAATGCTGGATGGATTTTCTGGGTATAACTAGGTGGCTATGAATAAGGAGGATAAAAAAAAGATGACGTTCACAACTCCCTGGGGAACCTTTATGTATGCCAGAATGCCTTTTGGATTAATGAACGCAAGTGCTACGTTTCAAAGGGCTATGGACATTGCTTTTCTTGGAGATAAGTTTGTAGTAATATATTTGGATGATATTACTATTTTCTCAAAGTCTGATGAAGAAAATTTGGAAATTTTGAAAAATACTTTTGATAAATGTAGAAGATTTGGACTTTCCTTAAATCCCAGGAAATCCATTTTTGCTCTGGAAGAAGGAAAACTATTGGGGCACATTGTTTCTAGAGATGGAGTGAAGATAGATCTAGCTAGAGTACAAGCTGTGAAAAAAATACCACTTCCTAGAAGTAAAAAGGATATCCAAAAATTTCTGGGAAAGATTAACTTCCTAAGATGATTTGTGTCCAACTATGCAGAAATCATGAAAGAAATCACTGATATGCTGAAGAAGGAGAATGAAGTGTGTTGGAGCAAGGAAGCTAAAGAATCATTTTCGAGGATTAAAGAGGCATTGCAGGCAGCTCCAGTCCTAATCAACCCTAATTATCAAAAGCATTTCCAAGTTTTTTTCATTTGTGTCCTCAATTTCAATTATCGTTGTCTTATTGCAGAAAAATGATGAAGAGAAAGAACATCCAGTCACATTATTTAGCAAGATTCTTAGGGACACTAAGCTTAAATATAATATTCTTGAGAAAAAGGTATATGCTTTGTTAAAATCCCTGAAAGCTTTTAGAACTTATGTGCTACATTCACAAATCATTTCTTACGTGCCTAATGCTGCAGTAAAAGATGTATTAGTATAGGCTGGCGTAGAAGGCAGAAGAGGAAAATGGATGGCCAAGATCCAAGAATATGACTTGGACATAAAACCCACAAAGTTGGTGAAAGGGCAAGGATTGGCAACAATGTTAACAGAATCAAACTTTTAGGCATTGGGAATCAACCTGCTGACAACTGTGAATGAACGAGCAACTGAAGAAAATGAAGGAAAGCAAGGCCAAGGTATGAAGATTAGGTATAAGTGTTTGTGCTCAGAATGGTATAAGCATATAATTCATTATTTGTACTTTCTTTCCTACCCCCAATCTCTAGATAGAACAAAGCACAAAGCACTAAATATCAAAGCGTAGCCATATATGATTGTGGAAGGCAGTTTATACTGGAAGGATCCTGTTGGAATTTTATTACTATGTTTAACAAAGGATGCATTTACAGGAACAATCAAAGATTATCATGAGGGGTTATGTGGAGGACATTATAGTTGGAATATGACTGCACATAAAATTATTCAGGTAGGATTTTATTGGACTACTTTATTTTGTGATACATATAAGTTTGTTAGAACTTGTCAAAAGTGTTAGCTTTTTGCTGAGAAAAAGAGATTGGCTCCTTTACCTTTGATTCTAGTTTTCATAGAGGAAACATTTAGGCAATGGGGATTGGATTTTGTTGGAGAGATCAATCCACCTTCAAGTGGACAACACAAGTGGGTTCTCACAGCAACTGATTACTTCACCAAATGCGTAAAGGCAATCCCTACCAAGAAAGCAACTGATCATATAGTAATGAACTTCCTGGAGGAGAATATTTTCATCAGATTTGGATGCCCCATCAAAATTATAACAGACAATGCTTAGGTCTTCAATTCAAGTAAGTTTATTTCTTTTTGTCATAAGTATAATGTTATTTTGTCCCATTCAACAGCTTACTATCTGCAGGGAAATGGATTAGCTGAATCTACTAACAAAAATTTGATGAAAATCCTTAAGAAAACCATTGCAGAAAATAAAAGAGACTAGGATTCTAAGTTAAAGTTTTCTATATGGGCTGCTAGAGTAACTACAAGAAGATCTGCAGGGAAGTCATCTTTTGAATTAGTATATGGGACTCAGGCTCTATTTCCAAGTCAACTTGTGAAGCCGATGATTGCAATGATTTAGGAGGTGAAAGAAGAACCAAATACTTTGATAAGAAGAATGAATAAAGTGGTGGAGCTAAGCGAGAACAGGGACAAGGTAAGAGACAACTTGATTATGTATCAATCCAAGATGAAAAGTATTTTTGACAGAAAAGCCAAGGAAATTGACTTTAAAGTTGCAGATTTAGTGTTAAGATGGGATACCAGGGGAGAAGATAAGGGTAAGCATGGGAAGTTTGATCCTCTCTGGTATGGCCCTTTTAGAATTATTGAAGCAAGATCCAATAACACTTTCATTCTGGAGAATATCGATGGTGAAAATCTACAACTTCCTGTCAATGGGTAGTACCTCAAGCATTACTTCCAGTTCTGAAGAATAATAGTCTTTCATTGTAAATACCAAAGTGAAATCAATGTACAAATGCCATAGAATTTAAATTTATGCAAAGCAATATATGACTCCATGCCTAAGGTGAAGGCACTAATTTGTGGTTCTTAGTGCTTCTGTGGCAAAATAACTATCCCCAGGTGGAGCCAGACGTTGTAACATGAATCTTCATAGCTTATAATCTTCATTTGTCATTTAAAAATCACTGAAAAATAGATAAGGCACAAAAGAGGCGATGCAATAATTGCATATTGAAGCATGTTGAAATAAAAGAGGCAATACAATAATTGCACATTGAAATAAAAATAAAACAAGTATTAAAGAGTTGGAAATAGTTCAACGATGCGATTAAATCACAATCGCAAATCACAGTGGAAACATTTATATATGAAGTGTTACCTTCACCAATTGCAATTTGCGATGGGCGGACCTAAAACAGATATACATTATGTTTAATACTCCTGGCGGGTCTGCCATATACCAGAGCTTATGTACGTTGGTTCCATCGATTGTGATTTTTGATGATGGGCCAGACTCGAAAAACTATATGTTGTATTTTATAAGTCTTAGAGGGTCCGTAAAGCATCGAATCTATATGTATATGGTTATGCTGATTGCGATCTGTGATAGGCTGGACCCGATATTTTATATATTATGTTTAATACTTCCAGCGCATCCACCTTATGGCGGATTGTAAAGGTTTAGATTGATATAACATTTTAAAGGGTAGATTGCGATTTGTGATGCGAAGTCAATGGAGCGCTGAATGGGCAGATCCGATGGATTTATGAAGCAAAATTAATTCCTCTTTAGCTCCGTATTAATCAAAGGTTTACGTTAATTTTGTTTTGTAAAGGGAAAAATTAGTATTAGAGCCAAATCCGAAGAGGAAGGCAATTGGTGTTGTTCCTTTATATTTTGGCCAATCAAAATGCCCAATACATAGATAAGCTTAGATTTATGCACGGCTAACATAGTTTATCATGACTAAAATGGATTAATCATTATTTAAGCATATATAGAAGAACTCAGTGGTCGATTAACAGAGTAAGCCAACAATTATCCTCATCTTCTAGTTCAACTATTTCTTGTTATTTGATGTTCTTGGAGGTGTCTTTTACCCTTTGTAAAATTTTGTAATAGTTTTTACTTCATATAGTTAGAGAAGCAGTTAAATAATTTGGGTAGTTTTAGAAATCAACAACTGTTCCACAATGTATAAAAAGATGAAAATTTACAAAGAAGGGGTTCAAATTTTGGAGAACCTGGAGACTAAGCCACTGTATTCCTGATATAGCTATTGATTAATGAAAGAATCAGAAGTTTCCATGAATTGCTGGGTATAATTTTGTAACTTCTATGTCATGTGTCATCTTATGTTTTCTTCTTCCAAGTATAGTAATGAATTTACAGGTCTTTATTTGCTTATGTAGATAAAGTTAAAATCCCTTAAAAGAGCGCTCCTATACTTGAAGTTTTCATCTTCCTTTCTAAGTTATAGATAATAGTTTCTATATAAGGCAACATATTATCTTTAACTTCTCCAAGGGTCGTAGATAATAGTTTCTGTGTCAAGCAGCATATTGTCTATGATTCAGTTCTCATTTTCATAATTCTTCTAAGTGACAGATAGTAGGTTCTGTGTTAAGAAACATATTATCTTAAACTTCTCCTTCAAGATTTCTTCATTCATCATTTATATCTAGAAACAAATGACATTCTGAGATTTTCTGGTCACATATATATTAAGGGTTAAAGACCAAGTTTTCCAGGCCCTTCATTTAAGAATACAACAAACAATAAAGTGACAAATAAGTGACAACAAACAATAATCATTAATGTCTTAAGCACAATTTCTCCACAGCCAGGAAATTGGTTTCTTAAGGTACAACAATGAGGTTGGATCCCTCTCCTATGCAGGATATAAATCTTGGGGTGCAATAGATTCACTCGCAGATGGAAAGCCTACACTTAGAATTGAAGAGGCTGAAGAAAGGAAAGGGGGCTCAGCCAGAGGTGCGCATTGAGGTTTGGTGTCTGAAGTGTAAGAGCCATGGACATGATAAGGATAATTTCCCGGTCTATAAGAACTATATTATAAGGGTAGGGTATGTTCCCCTGAAACCAAAAATAATGCTGGGACGAGTGCGGGAGCTCCCTATGGTGTGCTATCTTTCAGGTTATAGGAAAACATGCTACTGATAACTGCCATTTACCACAGAATTTTGTACAGACCGCTCAACAGTTATTTTGAAATTTTTGTAAGTCTATAGAAGATGATGAATGCCACTGTAGGAGTTACAAGTTGATGATTGGTAGAAGCCCTACCTATAGAATGCAAGTGAAGAACCAGCCTCAGGATCAAAGCGCAGGAGCATCACGTGGAGGATTCCAAGGACAAGGACGAGGAATAGGTGTTGGGCTAGGATGAGAGCGTGGGAAGGTAATCTGCTATAACTATGGTGAAGTAGGAAACTTCACGCGAGATTTTACAAACCCCACACATCCATCATGTCAGTATTTTCGACAGTTTGACCATGTCATAGAGGAATGTCCAGTCCTTATGGAAAAGATGCAAGAGAAGAAGGTGCAACCCCAACAACCTACAAAACATTTAGATGATGAGGGCTGAGCCCCATGAAGAGGTTCATAGCATAAATATTGTGTTGAGAATTGGTATGATGACTGGTAAAGATAAAGGTAGGTAGCCTAAGGAAGATAGGTGGGTTCACAAGGCTACTGATAAGGAAGTATATTTTTACCTTAATTTCCCTAAAGAGACTTACATTGAAGCAAAGAAGAACTTTGCTGACGCCTCCACCTCAGGAAGTCAGGAGAAAATGTCAGAAACTAATGCAACGCAGGAAGTAGATTCTTCAATACTAGGTACCTTTCTGAAGACTTGTATGAAGCTACTGTGCAATCAGAAAGTAGTAGAGGGGTTACAAGAGTTAATAAACAAGTGCACCAATAAGGAAAATACTCCGACTGAGCAATGCACAGTAAGAAAGGTTGGCAAGCATAAGATGTGAACGAGACGCGAAATGAGGCTAACTGCGCAAATCAGTGAATATGAAATGAACCAAGTAATCTTGGATCTGGGGTCTGATGCGAATGTCCTGTCGAAGCAGACATGGGAAAGGATGGGGAGACCTGTGCTATAGTGGTCTCCTATTTAGTTACAGATGGTGATTGAACATAAGATTATTCTAATGGAGTGCTTATATGGTGTAACGGTGGATGTTCAGGGTGCGAGTGCGCTAGCTCACTTTGAGGTCATTGAAATAGTGGATTATTGTAACCCATACCCTTTGTTGCTAGGAATTAATTGGGCTATTGATATGAATGGGGTAATAAACTTGAATAAGAAGAAGATGTCATTTGAGAAGAAGTCGATCAGGGTTGTAGTGCCACTGGACCCTGTAGAAGGAACACGGTATACTGAACTTGTGCATGGCTATGTATAAAGTGATGATGATTTAGATCAGATATACAAGATAACAACGCAAGTTGAGGATGGGATCAATCCTACAGTTGATGGATGAATTGCGTGGGACAGGGATGGCTCCTGTGCCTCAAATTCAGATGAAGAGATGGAACATTGGCAGAATCATCTCCATGAAGTATCTACGCTCCATTGCAATATGGTGACCGAGTCGCTAAGGTCTATTTCGATTGTGTTATCACCAAAAAATTGATCATCTAGCCTAATTTACTAGATGGACCGAAGTACACCATGTAAAGCCAATTTTACCCTAGTAAAATTGCTTTCATTGTGAGAAATTACCTAACAAACCACCTTTATTAAGTAATTTTTTGTTAAACCCATGAATAATAATTAAATAAATAACTATTTATTTGATTTTCTTCTAGGAATAATTAATTAAACCATTGTTTTATTATTATTCCTTGTTAAATTTGACCCAATCATGAAAAATTAATAGATAAATCATTATTTATCTTATCTTTCTCTAACAATAACTGATTAATCATTAATTAATTACTATTATTTGTTAAATTTTACTAAATCCCTTAGGAATAATTAAATATATCATTATTTGTTTATTATTCCTTAACTAATTCTTTGAGATGATAAATAAATCATTTAATTATTTATTATTTCTAAATCAAAGTTTAAGTACTTTTTCCCTCCTAAACAAATATAATAAAATATTCCAAGTGGTAATTCCAAGAATGGGATGAATAATATTTTATTATTACTCATTATTCAAGGATAACTCAATATTTTGTTATAAATAGGAGGGTTTTCCATTCATTATTCACTTTTGATTATTTTCATTGTTGCACTCACTGTTGTAACTCTGATTGTTTTCATTGTCACACACCATATTTTTTTGGGTTTATGCAATATAGAGGAGGGAGACTCTATAGAAGCTGAAACCATTTGAGGATTTTGAAGAACCCATCCCATAGATGGGGAATGGTAACATATATTTGTTCCCTTCACAAGTGTTATAATAAAATCATTCTTTACATATCTGGTTTCCATTGGATGTTTTGGGTTTATTACTCTTCATTTTATTTTTTAACTATGATTGCAACATAGATCAAGATTTTGGCAAGTTTTGTTTCTATCAATAGTTGCAGATCTATAATGTTTAGCAGTCATTTCTATTGTTGAGATCATTTTTCATCCACAATCTTAAGTGGGTTCTTTTCATACATCATTGAGAAGAAAACACTCTAACAAATTGGCGACTTCGCTGGGGAATAATTCTAATTCAGAAACCTGGGTCTCCAATACAAAATGGGCGACTCCGCTCTATTTTATACTTCAGATCCATAAACCTGGGTGAACTTTGGCTTTCATCTTATTGTTTCCTCTTTTTTCTTTTCTATTAATGTTTCCTAGTGTTTTAACCCTAGATCTGATAAATTTCTAACTTCTATAAGCTTTCTGGTCATTTCTGTAGGTCACAAGAACCAACTGTGGCAAAGGCGACACCTTTTTCTTAAATTTGCAGACCAGAAGTCTCAGAGCAAAAATCACAGTTTTTAGCCCAAAAGGTACGATCTGGGCTCCAGAACATAGCTTTCTGCCCAAGAAGTGTGATTTCATAAAAAAAACAGGGCAGAACCTGTGATTTTTGGGCTTTAGGGTTTCTCTCATATCTATTTCTAGGTTTTGCTAAGAGCTTTCTACTGGGTGTCTGACCTCTATCTAATCCCACTAAGGCCTTGATCCATTCTGTTTTACTCGTCGAAGTCGAATTTCACCTCCCTTAGCGCTTCTAGTACACTTTTGCCTTTCTAGGAGGAGTTTAGGTCAGCGAGAAGTCTGAGCTTCTGCAGCACTTTCAACCACATTTTCTAGACCTGTAACCTTTTACTTCAGATCTAATAAGATAGGTTGCTACCATCCATAGCTTCACATTTAAACTTGTTTGGTCATTCCCTCAGGGTCCCATTGGTTGCCCTCGGTGTTTCTCCCATCCCCATATTTTTTTGCACTGATCTTCCCCTCTGTTGTTTTGTTGTTGCTACACCACTTTCCAGTAGCTTAGAGTCACTTGATCCCAATTAGACTGACATTAATATCTCTTGACCATTTGAGTGTATTTTCCATTGGTTTAGCCACCTAGCAGTACAGTGTTTGTAAACCCAGTTTGGGTGGGGTTTAGTTAATCATTTTGCTCTTTATTTTCTGTTATTTATTTCTGTTTATTTGCAGCAAGATTTTTTCTTTTTTTACAAACACGATCTGGGCTTAATCAATTAATACACTTTCACACACAAGCACACCTTAAGCGAAGGGCGCTTGGTTTACATCGCCAAGCCAAGAATTAACATAATAAATTTATCTCACCGCATCCAATATAGAATATATATTGTTGATCTCCCTTCATCTTTTTCGTGTTCTATGTGTCGTTCCATCATTATGCCATGAAGGCATCAATCATAGAGACTATTAGGCCTTCACCCCCAGTTTATTCTTGGGTATATTACTCCTCCCCATTGGGTTTGAGTTCATGGCCCTTCGAGTCTCCATCCTGACCCTCCTCTTGGTCCTCTGATTCTTAATGTGATTCCAAACCTCCTTCACCACATATCGTCACCATGTCTAGACCCATAGTAGGTGAAAGACCCAATCTGGTGGTGCCTCTGGTGCTATACTGGTGGTCACATCAGGTGGAACAATATCAGGAACTGTTTCGGTAGCCCCCATACTCCCCTTTATGGTTGCGTTAAGTCTACCCGATCTTAACCAGTTGATAAATGAACCCATACACCATGATGTTGGTTGGCCCTCTATGCCAATTAAGCTTCCCTCAGATATCCAAAAGTTTGAGGGTATTGGTGGAGAGGATCCTACCAACCATGTTTGATCCTTCCACATGTGGTGTTTGTCCAACTCCATAACTGATGAGTCCATCTGTCTTTGGCTCTTCCAATGCACACTCACTGAAGATGCTATAAAATGGTATGTAGACCATCTTGCCACCTCTCATTCTAGTTTCGTGACGCTTGATAAAGAGTTCTTGTCTTATTTCCAGTTACCTCTCTAGTACGACACTTGTACTAAGATTTTGACCTCATTCCATCAATCCTTTGCTACTCGCCTTTATGACCATGTTCAAGAGTGGCATCGAAGAAGGAGCACATGTCGTGCCCTGCCTTTCGAAGACCATGTTTATCTAGGTTGGTTTCTCAAGAGCCTTTTATCCCCCATTGGGAAAGATGCCGCATCCCATTTTCCTCAGACTGAGGAAGAAGCTCTCCAGGCCGCTTTGAGATATGATCTGATTTATGCTCAATCAGGTTATGCCTATATTATTATTCCAGACCTCCCTCATCCTGGTAGTGCGAATGCATCAGGGGCATATCATGCCGCTGACGGTATCGTTGGATCCATTTCACACTCTTTTCCATATTATCAACGGAATTATGGATACCCGTAGGGGGGCACCAGTTCCTTCAACATTTATGCCCCTCCTACTATAATCATGTTTCCAGGACCCCAGCCTGTTTATCAAATTGTTTCTCTTTCTTATGCATAGCCTGGCGCTCCAGCCCCTCAAGCATTAGCGCCACAACCTCCCATTCATCCTCAGCCCCAACAGCCACCACCTCCTCAAGGTCAAGTGTTTGTGTGGTGCAGCAAAGTGATTCCAATACCCAAAATTCGAAGAAAAATAATAATGAGAAGGGTAACCAAAGTAACCAAAGTAACTAGCCTAGTGAATCCCAGGGGAACCAGCTTAACACCAACAACCAACAACAAGGCGGCCAACCCAAGCAAAACAAGGCTATTTGTACGAATAAACCTTGTGCATGTTGTGGTGTACATGACCACTACACACATGAGTGTCCTCTTTTACCCTAGATGTGCAAACTATGGGAAGCTCAAGTGGCTTCTTGAGGTCAACAATTGCCCCAGAACCCTGCACCACCTCAACTGATTGTGCTCACAAATCCTTTCCCTCATCAAGGATTTGTTGTTGCTCAACCCCGTCTAGGTCAAGCAACCCACCTCCCCTAACCTTTTGGTCCTGGTGACTACCAGATCCTGATGATGAACTCTGATGAGGTTAACCCCTCCAATATCAACCTACAAACTCAGTCACGTCAATGTGACAAGCCCTCCACTTCATCAGTTGCCAAGTCCAAAACCAATGTGTCCGTTGAGCCTCTTACGACACCAAATGGTCCTTTACAGATCCCTCAACCCAAAGTTCTGGCCATTCCCAAGATCCCAAAGGGGCCATTACATCGTAATGTGGCTTCTAACAAAGCTACCCATACATACAATATAGTAGATGACTTAGCGCAATCACCTTCCGCCATGTCGACATTGGAAGTCCTCGAGTTGTGCCTTTCCCAAAAGAAGGCTCTACTAACTTCTTTGGGTGCAGTGGACCCTTCTGACGATCGCTTGATTGTATTCCCAGTTGATACATCAGAGCACTCCCCATTGCCTTCATCTGTTGCTTTCCAGATACCAGTTAGAGTTTGTAATGCCATCATCTCTAAATGTATTATTGACAAAGGTGCATCCAACTATGTGATGTCCGTAGTTATTGGAAACAAATAAAGTCACCGCAACTATCCAGTGACCCTTGCGGGTAAGACTATCCATGTCGATATCAAAGTCATAGATTCCCCTTTGGATTACAACATCCTCTTAGGTCGTAGTTACACATACGCCATGTCAGTTGTCGCATTTGCAGTGTTCCGCAAGATGTGATTCCCCCATAAATGGAAGATCATTACCATCGATTGGTTGACTTACTATGAGTCGGCATCCATGAACTCCCCTGAGTCCATCATCTCGTTGGTACCCAATAAACATTTGTCCACTTGCACCAGTGTATCACCTGGAGTCTATAAATATTCCTCATTGTTAGGTGCCTTCCCTGGTCCTCCCCCTCCCATTTTTGAACCTACTACCATGAGTGTTTGCATGTTACAAGCGTCATTGGCCGCCCTTAAGCTGTCAAATAAACCTGATCAATAGCCATCTCCTCATCATCTTTTTGTCACTTTTCCAACTGAACCCTCTCAACCCACTTCCCCGGGACCTCCTCTATTTGTGGGTGCCTCTCCTATGTTCCCTCCAAGAACTGTTCCTCTAGGTCTCAACCATCTAGGAGCTATTCTGCTGGGGCATTATCCTGCCAGCTAGATACCTTTCTTATTCCCCCCTCTGGCAGTTTTTCCTGTACCTATCATGGCTTCAGTGGTCGTTCCTGACATGACTCTCAGGATCCAAGTATGGTACATCGATCCCCCTACAAACATTTCGCCTGGTCAGCCAAGACCGTATCATGCTTTGACCTTGGTTCAACGGTCCCCATGACCCCTGCCACTGCTTAATTACCATCAAAACCTCAACGGGAACCAACTCCTGTTGCGAAAGAAACTAGCCAAGGGGGCAAAGCCAAAAATAAAGATTCAAAGGACAAGGTTCCTGAAGCTCCTCCAGCCCCTAAGGCCCCAAAGTCATGTGCTTTGTGTGAAGTTGTTGGGCATGCCACCAACAATTGTGTTAAACTACCTCAACTCAAAACTTTGGTTCAGGAAGCATTCCCTGAGTTGAATATTCCGGAAGTCCATGTTGACATACTGGTCCCACCTAAGAAACTCAAAATTCTTTGCAAAAACCACCCTTTTTCCCTTCATGATCTTCATGGTCACTATTCCCATTGTTTCCCTCATCTTTATGAGTTTCTTTATTTCCTTGTGGTGATTCGTGAATATGAGGCCACTTGTCGTAGAGCCACTACTCCTCTACCTATGGATTCTTGTACCACTAGTCACCCAGAACATGGAAACTCTAGCCCCTCTATTGTGATCCCCTCCCCTGATGTCGAGATGACGGACACCACATGCCCCATTATTTACCTGTCATCATCCTTGAGTTCCTCATTGGCAAACCTTCCTGAGGTTGTTGCATGCATTTCTATTGAACCGTTCTCAAAAGAATCCGAGGTCTCAACATTAGTAGACCCTCCATCTACCATCCCATCGTCTGCCATCCAAGACAATGCATATGTGAACCTTGTTCCTCATTTTGATGCACTAGGTAATTCCACCACATCATGTAGTTAGACTTCCTCCCATCTGCCCATTTCCCATCCTGATGAGGACACCATGGAAGCTATGTCTACCCATGATCACCCCTACACATGAGTACAGGGGAATTTCTCCAAGATGATTTTGAAGGCCATCTTCTTCTTAATTCTCCCAATGCACTCTACCTCCAGAAATGTTTCTCACAGTACATCCCTTTGATTTGCATGTCTTTATTTCTGCCACAATTTTAAGTAGATTTCATCCTCTCCCCCATTGTATTTTGCACCTTTCAGATGGATTCATCATCCACACCGTATCGGTCATGCCGATGGTATGATTTACTTCTCCCGAAATCTAGCCTCGATAGCCTAGGCCATTTTTACCCCCTTTCATACTTTAGTCCTTTCAAACGATGTGTGCCTTGGATTTGCCACCAATAATCAGGCCGAATATGATGTAGTGATAGGTTTTTTAGTCGATGCCCTTGCTCATCGCATCCTTCATCTTCATGTTCGTTTAGATTCCTTGTTACTTGTCATGAAATTAAATGGTGTGTATCATGTGCATAACCAAGTCCTATTTAGAAAATATCTATGAGTGAAGCTATTACTACGTGAATTTGAAACCATTACATTCAGTCATGTACCTAGAGCCCAAAATCACGATGTAGATACCATTGCAAACATCATTTTTTATTGGAATTTATCACACGTATACCACAGAAGATAACCACACAAATGGCGAACCATCATCGTCATATAAAATGCATAATCATATTATGTATCATAAAAGTGTTTGGAGGCCATATCCCTAAATACATCCAATACACCCATAGCATACTAGGGATCACATAGGCCCCTCCATCTCCCTTGGAGGATCTCATGCCAAGTTGGGCCAAGATGCTTGAATCCCTTTTTGGAGCACTCGAAACACAATGGCTCTCCACAAACTCCTCCTCCTAGGGGCATCATTCCCACCTTTGCATGCTAGATCAGTTTCCCATGCATGGGGGCATGATGGTTTTCCCCTGGCCATCTTCTCAATTAAGTTTCAACCTAAATCCCAGTGAATCTAGGTATGGTCGATTATCCTCCCACTCCTTAGATATTTTTTCCTATCGGCCTCTTCGGTAAGCCCTATGCATATCGCATATCATAGATGTTTGATACGACATCTTCAAATATTCTACTCTATGTCCACATAGTCCCCATGTTCGACTTAGTGGGTGAGGATGATTCTAGACCTCCTCTAGTAGTTTGTCCTTTTTTTCCTCTTCCCTTAATTCTTCAGCAGGAACCATCGTTCCGAGAAGCATTAAGGCCATCTTTTGATAAGCAAGGCCACTTTCCTAAAAGTTTTAGATCCCAATTTCGATGTTGGTTTGTTTGCTACGATCTCCACAAGGTTTAGGGCCTTCTCCTCCTCTCAAATTGGAGAGAAAACCCCCTTTTATGGGAAAACCCACAGTTTGTTTGTCACCCACTGTGACTATACCATATCTCAGTTTGATGAACTATTAGCACCATTGGAAAGTTCTCACCACACTCTATAATGGGTCTTCCTCATTTTTTGATGATTTGACACTTCACCAAGAAGCCTTTTTTCCATGAAGGGTCACTTCATTGCCGCTTAAAATTGAATTTGGTCATAAAGCGACACTTGTTCTTTGAGGTCCACCCCCTCTTAATAATTTTCATACCATATGTCGATCTTCATCATGAGTAACCATCATTTACTCATCTTTTCATGGTCCCCATCGGGCCTAGTCTGTGTGACAGTGTCATCGAGTCACCCTTGTTCAAAGCATCTATGATCAGTCCCCAGTGCATTCTTGGAGTCTATTTCATGTCCCATCATATCATGTCACAGTATTCCATCCATATTTTATACAGTTCATCTTGTGTCGCCTATTTTGGCCTCAAGTCATATTGTCCCTATCCTCTCTGAAGTTGAGTCAGTTGCTACTAGGTCAACCATGCACTTTATCATATGACAAGGGAATTCATCTATTTGTCCCTCAGTTCCCTTCCCCATTATCCCTCGTGTTAGTCCATTAGTCACATTACTATTTTCCCTCGTGCTTTATTTGAGGATTCTCATTTCCTCATCTATCACGGTCCCTATTTTGTCGACATCATCTCATTTATTCTTGAAGAATGACCTAGAGGGCAGTGTATCTCAGTTCCAGCTTCCATTCTTGTTTGGTGCCTTGGATTGAGCAGAGGGTCTCATTATTTCCCTTTGAGTTGGTCATTTCATGTTCATGAACCATACACTTGATAGTTCGGTGATGCAACAGATTGTACTAGTGATTCCCGAGAGTGTGTGAGATGTTTTAGACCTCATGAGGGGGTAGCCATTCAGGTAGCCCCCTACATGCCTGAACGCATTCCTACTATACTACAGCCTCAAATGTAGTTCCACAGAGTTCATGGATTCGGTTCCTACTGATCGCAATGTTCATCACATGCATGTCTCCTCCAGATGATCTATTTAGTTTTGCATAGCCCTTCCCTTTTCAACAATGCTTGTTCAGTTGTTCCACCCTCCTGCCACCTCTTTTTTGAGGGAAGGGGCATTGTATCTCATGTACTCAAATATTATTGTATTCAGTCCTGACTCATGTTTCTACCAGGTGCATTATGTATCTGGGACTCATTGAAAAAACCACCACAAATCTACATGGTGGGAAGGAGCACAAAAAGAACACTACACTGTCATCAAAGAAGAATACTTCAGAGAAAACTCTGAATCACAAGAAATCGGGCAAGAAAGAAACAACTCTCAAGACAAGTAGGGAGAAAGCTCCGCCCAACAAATCAATAGCTATGAGGATTCGAATACCACACAAAATAAATCTTCATTTAATAGCAAAGCGAATCTCCTAGACCAAACTTCTTCTCCGACTATCTTCAAAAGGACGAACACAATAGATCACGAAGCTAAGACACCAATGTCCCAAGAACTAGAAGAGATGAAGGAGATGCAAGATAAAGGAAGTTGGAAGACCGGAGAGAAAAAAAAGAAAGCTACAGCACCAATCTCGCCAGGAAAGACGAGGAGCCAGATAATTAATAACTAAGAAAATTGTAGGTCTGATAGACCAATTTGGTCTCAGTGAACGTTAACCACCATCATCATCATTATTTTATGGCTCTATTATGCCAGCGTCTCGTGTACCATTAAGCATGTACTTTATTGCTCAGTTTCATATTTCTGGTTGAACGATTATTTTTGTACTAAGTTATTTCGGAAGATATGGGTATGCCTCCCCACCTCATTGAGGTCTAGTACCACAACAAAAAAGGATACTTGCATTAGTCTCGCCCCCTCTGTCACTATCCTCTCTCAGCTTTAACTTCATTGATCTTTATCTCTCTCCAAGACTCCCCTATGTTGTGTAAGTGATTGTGTCTTTACAATGTACTTCGGTCATACGTTTTTCTCCTAACACTCGTACATTGGGGGGAAATCGCTTATCACCAAAAAATTGATCATCTAGCCTAACTTACTAGATGGATTGAAGTACACCATGTAAATGTTGGCATTATGGCACAGGTTTGGGGCTATGGCACAGGTGTTGTCCTTGATGGCAACCTTCTTTGGTAACAGATCTCAGTTCAGGCACTCAGAAAGTAGAAAAAGTCATATACGCAGGTTCATCTAGACTAAGGTGCGTATACACGCGGGTTATACATTACAAAAGCGCGTATATGTTGGTGATCATCCTTTTGGTCCATGGCAGTTAGATCTTGGAACTTGAACCTATGTTTTGGACCATGGCGTCTCATCAGATGTGTCGATCCCTAGTTTTGGGTTCATGGTATTGAAATGTTATGGTTTTGGACCATGGTATTGGGGAAGGCCTAGGACTATAAAAGAGGAAGGAGATCTTGTGACAAATCACCATCTGGATTATTATTGAAGATTTGAAAAAGGGCTAGAGCTCGTATATTGGATGGTGACGCAGATCTGGATCTGAAGGAAGGAGGAACCTTAGTGCAAAAGGAAGGATAAGGTCTATTCATGGGTCATAATATTTAAGCCTAAATGATAGTATCTCTGTATGATTTTGGTTTTCTTGATGTGGCGCTTATCTGATCTATAAGTCTGATAATCTGGGTTAATTAGTGATTGAATATATGGAAGAGTGTGTTATAGATCTGTACGCAGGTTCAGTAAAGCGAAGGCGCATATACACGCAGTTTAGGGGACGTAAAGGCGCGTATACGCGGGTTTTTCCATACGCAGATGCGTATGCACGCAAGTTGCAGACTGTTGAAACTTCATATATGCACTAAGCTGTGATCTAGCTGTTTCTGCTTATTGCTGTTGTGTTCTGGGTTCTGTTGTGTGGTTTCAGGTACTGTGTTTGGGTACAGTTCGCAGAGAAGTATCTACTTGACTTCAGATCTAGTTGGTGAAAAGGAGTTTGGTTGATGAAGAATTTCTTGATGATCGTTTGATGTTCATGGATCCAGTCTGAAAATTGATGAAACGTGGTCCCTGGAAGAAAGAGAAGGTTGTAGCCTTCTATAGGCCAGCACCTACGTACTAGTATCTTGGCTAG
>APFE031365005.1:0-10818 GCA_000404065.3 Pinus taeda
TTTGCATCTTGAGCAGTTAGATGTAAAGAAAACCTTTCTCCATGGGGATTTGGAGGAAGACATATATATGCAGCAGCCACAAGGATATGAAGTGAAAGGGAAGGAGAAACTTGTGTGCAGGTTGAAGAAGAGCTTGTATGGCTTAAAATAGCCTCCAAGGCAGTGGTATCTAAAATTTGACAAGTTTATGTCTAAACAAGGTTATACTAGATGTCACTCTGATCATTGTGTTTATCTGAAAAAGCAAAATGATGGCAGCTACATTATATTGTTATTGTATGTGGATGACATGCCTGTTGGAGGGTCTAACATGTAGGAAATAAATGTGCTCAAAAGAAAATTGGCAAATTCATTTGCAATGAAGGATTTGGGAGCTGCAAAACAAATCCTTGGTATGAGAATAACTAGATACAGGAAAAAATCACAAATTAACATTGTCTCAGAATGAATACATACAAAAGGTGTTGAAAATATTTAATATGCACAATGCAAAACCAGTTAGTACACCTTTTGCTAGCCATTTCAATATTAGTAAGGAAATGTGTCCAAAGACCCAAGAAGACATGGATTATATGTCTAAATTCCATATGCTTTCGCAGTTGGAAGCTTAATGTATGCAATTGTCTGCCCAAGGCCTGATATTGCACATGCGGTGGGAGTTGTAAGTAGGTACATGAATAATCCAAGAAAGGAACATTGGATGGCAGTGAAGGATTCTCAGATATTTGAAGGTACCACAAATCAAACATTATGCTTTGGTGGTTCAAATATTTCTCTACAGGGATGCGTTGATGTAGATATGAAAGGTGATAGAGATAACAGGAGGAGCACTACAGGATATGTATTTACTATAGGTGGAAAAACTGTCAATTGGGTTTTAAAAATCCAATGTGTTGTTGCACTTTCCACAACAGAAGCAGAGTATGTTGCTACTATAGAGGCTAGTAAAGAAATGATTTGGTTATAAAGGTTTATGGGTGAATTGGGTAAGGAGCATGATATGGGCACGTTATACAGTGATAGCCAAAGTTCCATTCATATTGCAAAGAACTCAACATTTCATTCCAAGACTGAACACATACAGCTCAAGTACCATTTCATATGATCAGTGTTGGAAGATGGAGAGTTGAAGCTAGAAAAGATACACACTATCCGGAATCCTACAGATATGCTAACAAAAGTTGTAATGAGGGAGAAACTAAGAATATTCTCAGTTTCAATTGGTCTTCAAGGATGCCGATGAAGACGAGAAATAGCTAGGTCCAAAGAGGAGTCATTGTCTAGCAAATGAAGCAATGGTGGAGTTGCTACAATCATTCTCCAAGTGGGAGATTGTTGGGTTTGGAGAATGATTATTTAGAGGTCTTTGTTTCAGCCGGATGTATACCCCAGGAAGTTTGTACACCCCTCCACGGAGGGGGTTGCGGGGGGACTTCTCCCCCCTGCGGGGGTTCGAGGGGGCCAATCCCCCCCGGTTGGGGGGTCTGAGGGCCAGTAGTCCCCTGACGGGGGTTTCGGGGCCAGCGCCCCCAAGCTAAAAGCAGATGTAAAATTGCCTTGTAAAAGTATAGTAATTTCTAGTCAATCTGGGCCTTTCATTAGGCAAATGATCTGACGGTAGAATTTAGGTTTAGTTTAGGGTTTTTTCATAGAAGGAAACCCCTCCCTATGTATGAGGGCATTGTATTGCGGCTGTGATATAGATGTGTATTATTTGAGCGAGAAACAAAGAGGCGAGACTGTGAGAGAAAATAGAGGATATTACAGCGGATCTACTGCAGGTTGTGTCTCTTCATTTTGCTGGATAATAAAAAGGAAGGATTGGTTGTTCAGGGTGGACGCAGCCCAAACTAGGTGAACCATGTATATCTGTGTCTCTCTGATTTTATGTGTTTTCTGTGTTTATATTTATGCTATATTCTATGTGTTCCATTACTCTGTAATATATAATTCTCTAACAAGGTGAACCTCCAATAATGATATATCTAATAAATAAAGCTAAAAACACAACATAAGCTACAAAATTGAACATTGTCCAACATGGAACTATCATAAGGATTGTCTCAATATGAAAATCAATGATCGTTCGTCATGTTTATTTCAATGTTTATAATATTTGTCTTAGGGTTTATATACGTTGGGATTATAATATTAGTCCCTTGGGTTTAATATTATTCCCTTGGGTTCATAATCCCTTGGGGTTTTAGTATTAATCCCTTGGGTTTATTATTCATTTGGGTTTATAATATCAATCCCTTGGGTTTATTATTGCCTCATGTTTATAATATCAATCATGGTCAACCATGGTTGAATGTCACATTGTCACAAGGATTGTATCACCATGAATAAATCATGTTTATTTTAGTCTTTGTAATATTTATATTTCGGCTTACAAATGTTGGGTTTATAATATTAGTCCCTCGCGCTTAATATTATTCCCTTGGGGTTTTAGTATTAATCCCTTGGGTTTATTATTCATTTGGGTTTATAATGTGAATAAGTTGGGTTTGATATTCCCTTAGGTTTATAATATCAATCATTGTCAATCATGTTTGAATGTTGCATTGTGACAAGGATTGTCTCACCATCAAAATAAACCATTTTTATTTTAGTGTTCGTAGCATTTATATTTGGGTTTATCAATATTGGGTTTATAATATTAGTCCCACTGGTTTAATATTATTCCCTTTAGTTCATAATCCTTTGGTGTTTTAGTATTAATCCCTTAGTTTTATTATTCCTTTGGGTTTATAATATAAATCCCTTGGGTTAATTATTCCCTTAGGTTTATAATATCAATCATGGTCAACCATGGTTGATTCTCGCATTGTGATAAGGATTGTCTCACCGTCAAAATAAATCATGTTCATTTTAGTGTTTATAGTATTTATATTTGGATTTATAATATTAGTCCCATGGTTGAATGTCGCATTTTGACAAAGCTTGTTTGACCATGAAAATAAACCATGTTTATTTTAGTGTTTGTAATATTTATATTTGGGTTTACCATATTAGTCTCGTGGTTGAATGTCCCATTTTGACAAATATTGTCTCACCATGAAAATAAATCATGTTTATTTTGGTATTTGTAATATTTACATTTGGGTTTAAGATTATTGGGTCTATACTATTAGGCCCTTGGGTTTAATATTATTCCATTGGGTTCATAATCCCTTGGGGTTTTAGTATTAATACCTTGGATTTATTGTTCATTGGGGTTTTAGTATTAATCCCTTGGGTTTATTGTTCATTTGGGTTTATAATATCAATCCCTTGGGTTTATTATTCCTTTTGGTTTATAATATCAATCATTGTAAACCATTGTTAATCATAGCCAAAAATGGTCAATCATGGTTGAATGTCGCATTGTGACAAGAATTGTCTCACCATCAAAATAAACCATGTTTATTTTAGTGTTTGTAGTATTTATATTTGGGTTTGCCAATGTTGGATTTATAATATTAGTCCCATGCTTGAATGTCACATTTTGACAAAGATTGTCTCACCATGAAAATAAAACATGTTTATTTTAGTGTTTGTAATATTTATATTTGGGTATACGAATATTGAGTTTATAATATTAGTCCATTGGGCTTAATATTGTTCCCTTTGGGTTTTAGTATTACTCCCTTTGGTTTATTATTCATTTGGGTTTATCATATAAAAATTTGGGTTTTTTTAATTCCCTTAGGTTTATAATATAAATCATAGCCAAACATGGTGAACCATATTTGAATGTCGCATTGTGACAAGGATTGTCTCACCATCAAAATAAACTATGCTTATTTTAGTGTTTGTAGTATTGATATTTGCCTTTACTCGATGTGAAGTTTATAATATTAGTCCCATGGGTTTAATATTATTCCCTTGGCTTCATAATCCCTTGGGTTTTAGTATTTATCCCTTGGGTTTATTATTCACTTGGGTTTATAATATCAATCCCTTGGGTTTATTATCCCCTTTCGTTGATAATATAAATCATGGTAAACCATTGTCAATCATAGCCAAACACGGTCAACCCTGGTTGAATGTCGCATTGTGACAAGAATTGTCTCACCATCAAAATAAACCATGTTTATTTAGTATTTGTAGTATTTATATTTGGGTTTACCAATGTTCATTTTATAATATTAGTCTCTTGGTTGAATGTCGCATTTTGACAAAGATTGACTCACCATGAAAATAAACCATGTTTCTTTTAGCATTTGTAGTGTTTATATTTGGGTTTAACAATGTTGGGTTTATAGTATTAGTCCCATGGGTTTAATATTATTCCCTTGGGTTCATAATCCCTTGGGGTTTTCATATCAATACCTTAGTTTTATTATTCGTTGGGGTTTATAATATCAATCCCTTGGGTTTATTATTACCTCATGTTTATAATATCAATCATGGTCAACCATGGTTGAATGTCACATTGTCACAAGGATGTCTCACCATGAATAAATAATGTTTATTTTAGTCTTTGTAATATTTATATCTGGGTTTACAAATGTTGGGTTTATAATATTAGTCCCTTGGGCTTAATATTATTCCCTTGGGTTCATAATCCCTTCGGTTCATAATCAACCCTTGTAAACCTTCAATATTCTTTTATTAACCCAAATATATATATGCCCGCTTAAGTCACTTATTAACATTGGTTATACCATGGTCTTTACCTATAAACCCTCATATCCGTGCTAAATTCATTATAAACCATCTATAATTAACGTACCCATAAAGCATGCATAACATACCTTTTCTGCACTTTTCAAAGCCTCTACATAGATCTCTAGGTAATAGATTTGACCGATAGATTCCCACTGTAGAACCGCACTTAGTGTATCAGATTGCCTACAAAGATTTCATGTGGGACATAAGCCCAGAGAATACCCACCCGAAATGGGCGGTTTTCTCTCTCCACCCAGTTGTTACGTGTCAAATGATAAGTCGGATCGGGTGAGCTCCACTAAAAACTAGTTACCATTTTTGCTCTGCCCGAAATCCCGCTTGTAACTTTAAATCTACCTTTTTGTACGCCTTGCAGACCTGCCATAATTATAAAAACACAATATATAGTTTTTGGGTCCAGATCGCTGTCACAAATTGCAATCGATGCTATCAATGGATGTCTTAACCCAACCTTAACAATTTGCGATATGGAAGACCCGCTGGAAATATAAAACATGGCATATATAATATCGGGGCCGGAATCCCAATAACAAATCGAAACTGGCGCTATGAGCCAGCACATATACATAAGGCGTTCTATGGACCCGCCGACATTATAAAATGCAATCTATATGTTTTCAGGTCTGGTCATATTCAACGGTTATTTCTATTATAATCCTTTATAATAGAAATACATAAAAATGCGTAACCATAATGTATATGAAGGGCTTTTCGATATAGCGGACCCATCAAGACTTTACAACTATATATCTATATATAATATATATTATATATATATATATATATATATATATATATAATATATATATATATAATGTTTCGGGTCCACCATCGCAAGTCACAATCGGCGAAACCCAACGTCCATAGATCTACGGTGCAGTGGACCCGATGGGACCTTAAACCACAATGTATATACCTTTTGGGTCCAACCCTTTAACACTTTAACACTTGTTTCTTTTGCGATTCCGCTATGAAATAAATAAATACTTCATGTCTTTTAGACTTTGCGGGGGGTAAAGAATGTAAAGAAGTTTCATGGAGGTGAACCCCCGATAATGATATATCTAATAAATAAAGCTAAAAACACAACATAAGCTACAACATCAACCATGGTCCAACATGGAATTTTCATAAGGATTGTCTCAATATGAAAATCAATGATGGTCCACAATGTTTATTTCAATGTTTATAATATTTGTCTTAGGGTTTATACGTTGGGTTTATAATATTAGTCCCTTGGGTTCATAATCCCTTGAGGTTTTAGTATTAATCCCTTGGGTTTATTATTCATTGGGTTTGTAATATCAATCCCTTGGGTTTATTATTACCTCATGTTTATAATATCAATCATGGTCAACCATGGTTGAATGTCACATTGTTAGAAGGATTGTCTCACCATGAATAAATCATGTTTATTTTAGTCTTTGTAATATTTATATTTGGGTTTACACATGTTGGGTTTATAATATTAGTCCCTTGGGCTTAATATTATTCCCTTGGGTTCATAATCCCTTGGGGTTTTAGTATTAATCCCTTGGGCTTAATATTATTCCCCTGGGTTCATAATCCCTTGGGTTTTGGTATTAATCCCTTGGGTTTATTATTCTTTTGGGTTTATAATGTAAATAAGTTGGGTTTACTATTCCCTTAGGTTTATGATATCAATCATGGTCAACCGTTGTTAATCATAGCCAACCATAGTCAACCATGTTTGAGTGTTGCATTGTGACAAGGAGTGCCTCACCATCAAAATAAACCATGTTTATTTTAGTGTTCGTAGTATTTATATTTGGGTTTATAATAGTCCCATGGGTTTCATATTATTCCCTTCGGTTCATAATCCCTTTGGGTTTTAGTATTAATCCCCTAGTTTTATTATTCCTTTGGGTTTATAATTTCAATCCCTTGGGTTTATTATTCCCTTAGGTTTATAATATCAATCATTGTCAACCATGGTTGATTCTCGCATTGTGACAAGGATTGTCTCAACGTCAAAATAGATCATGTTTATTTTAGTGTTTGTAGTATTTATATTTGGGTTTACCAAATTTGGGTTTATATTATTAATCCCATGGTTGAATGTCACATTTTGACAAAGATTGTCTGGCCATGAAAATAAACCATGTTTATTTTAGTGTTTGTAATATTTATATTTGGGTTTACCATATTAGTCCCGTGGTTGAATTTCCCATTTTGATAAATATTGTCTCACCATGAAAATAAATCATGTTTATTTTGGTCTTTGTAATATTTACATTTGGGTTTATGATTGTTGGGCCTATAGTATAAGCCCTTGGGTTTAATATTATTCCATTGGGTTCATAATCCCTTAAGGTTTTAGTAATAATCCCTTGGGTTTATTGTTCATTGGGATTTTAGTATTAATCCCTTAGGTTTATTGTTCATTTAGGTTTATAATATCAATCCCTTGGGTTTATTATTCCCTTTGGTTTATAATATCAATCATTGTAAACCATTGTCAATCATAGCCAAACATGGTCAATCATGGTTGAATGTTGCATTGTGACAAGAATTGTCTCACCATCAAAATAAATCATGTTTATTTTAGTGTTTGTAGCATTTATATTTGGGTTACCAATGTTGGGTTTATAACATTAGTCCCATGCTTGAATGTCACATTTTGACAAAGATTGTCTCACCATGAAAATAAAACATGTTTATTTTAGTGTTTGTAATATTTATATTTGGGTTTAAGAATATTGGGTTTATAATATTAGTCCCTTGGGCTTAATATTGCTCCCTTGGGTTCATATTCCCTTGGGGTTTTAGTATTAGTCCCTTCGGTTTATTATTCATTTGGGTTCATAATATGAAAATTTGGGTTTTTTTATTCCCTTCGGTTTATAATATAAATCGTAGCCAAACATGGTGAACCATGTTTGAGTGCCGCATTGTGACAAGGACTGTCTCACCATCAAAATAAACCATGTTTATTTTAGTGTTTGTAGTATTGATATTTGTCTTTACTCGATGTGAAGTTTATAATATTAGTCCCATGGGTTTATTATTATTCCCTTACCTTCATAATCCCTTAGGTTTATTATTCATTTGGGTTTATAATATCAATCCCTTTGGTTTATTATTCCCTTTGGTTGATAATATAAAACATGGTAAACCATTATCAGTCATAGCCAAACATCGTCAACCATGGTTGAATGTCACATTGTGACAAGAATTGTCTCACCGTCAAAATAAACCATGTTTATTTTAGTATTTGTGGTATTTATATTTGGGTTTACCAATGTTCATTTTATAATATTAGTTCCTTGGTTGAATGTCACGTTTTGACAAAGATTGACTCACCATGAAAATAAACCATGTTTATTTTAGTGTTTGTAGTGTTTATATTTGGGTTTAACAATGTTGGGTTTATAATATTAGTCCCATTAGTTTAATATTATTCCCTTGGGGTTTTCGTATTAATACCTTAGTTTTATTATTCCCTGCAGTTTATAATATCAATCCCTTGAGTTTATTATTACCTCATGTTTATAATATTGATCATGGTCAACCATGGTTGAATGTCACATTGTCATACTGATTGTCTCACCATGAATAAATAATGTTTATTTTAGTCGTTGTAATATTCATATTTGGGTTTACAAATGTTGGGTTTATAATATTAGTCCCTTAGGTTTAATATTATTTCCTTGGGTTCATAATCCCTTGGGGTTTTAGTATTAATCCCTTGGGCTTAATATTATTCCCTTGGGGTCTTAGTATTAATCCCTTGGGTTTATTATTCATTTGAGTTTATAATGTAAATAAGTTGGGTTTACTATTCCCTTAGGTTTATAATATCAATCATGGTCAACCATTGTCAATCATACCCGAGCATGGTCAACCATGTTTGAATGTTGCATTGTGACAAGGATTGTCTCACCATCAAAATAAACCATGTTTGTTTTAGTGTTCGTAGTATTTATATTTCTATGACCATCCGGTCAAAGATTCATTATAACTGAACAATGGGTTAAGGCCCCTTTTATTAATACTTGGTGAAATGATTTATCAAACAACTAAACACAGTTTGTCCCTTGATCCATCCTTTGCATTAACCCTCGTTAATTCTTAGGCCCGCATATATAAGCCAACCCCCTAAACCATTATTAAACTTTGAGTCATACATAGGCTAACCCACAAATCGCTATCGACACTTTAATACTATTATAAACCCTTTATAATAGATATCACATAAAACCACATAAATTATACCTTTTTCCACGTTTCATAAGCCTTTGCACAATTCCCAAGACTTGCCTTTATCGCAATTGCTCATCGTAATCCTCCGTGCTCATATGATTCCTATCACCCCTTCTGCATCCGATATGCGACTATTGGAATCGCTTAACACCACTTTTACATTAAAATACTGGGACCCCACTTTAACCATAATACATAGAATTACATTGAAATTCTGCTCTGAAACACATAAGCGGATCTCAAATATAATACACCCGCATTCAAATTTCTCGTTGGGTCCATTAATACCAAGTCTTTCCGCATTGTTGCTCTGATTTCCGAAATGTCGACCTCCAATCACCTTGACCTTCGATCTCCGATCAACGCTTATCACTATCGGCTATCGTACTATCCTTCAGCTCCTAACCTTTGCGATATGCGATTACATCTCAACTGTTGATCAGGCTCGTAATTTGACGGTTGACGATTAACCGCATGATCACAATCGCTTATTCCCTTCGGCCATCTGACAACACTTGAAGGGTTTCCACTAGTGCGATATTCCTTCGTCTCCTTTGTGATTGGATCTGGTTCATTGATATGTTAGATCCAACAGTTGCTATAAATCACCTCTTCACTTCTCCGCTCTTCTCTTTGCTTATGATTTTACGCTATTTCTTCAATGTTTTTGTGGTTACGGGTTTCTTCAACATTCTGATCCCTTTGTTGTTTCACTGCACTCTCCCTCCTGAGCTTGACTTTGATCCTTCTAATGGATTCAACGATCCATCAGGATCCTCTTCATCATGCTTCTCTTTGTGTGTTTACTGAACTCCACCTGTAACTCTGTGTTACACCGGATATGCTAATTCATTCATTCATCTTTCAATATTGGACAACACATTTATCAAAATTGGAATTTGAATCTCTGTGCATATAATATATATATATATATATATATATATATATATTATACAAACAATTACATAAATATTAAATTTTAAACATTATATTTCAGATTTAATCATTATTACGTTTATAATTAAAGTTTATGTAAAGTTTTAATAATAACATTAATTATATGAGGTTTTACTTAATATATAGTATGTTTTATAGGTTTAATGTTTATATTGAACTAATCATTAATAATATCATTATGGTAATATTTTAATATTTAATTTTGTTATTGTTAATATTAATATTAATATTAATACCACTATCAATTATTATATTAGTTGGGTTTAACAATGTTGGGTTTATAATATTAGTCCCATGGATTTAATATTATTCCCTTGGGTTCATCATCCCTCTGGGTTTTCGTATTAATCACTTAGTTTTATTATTCCTTGGGGTTTATAATATCAATGCCTTGGGTTTATTATTCCTTTAGGTTTATAACATCAATCATGGTCAAACATTGTCAATCATAGAGAACCATGGCCAACCATGGTTGAATGTCACATTGTGACAAGGATTCTCTCGCTAAACCATGTTTATTTTAGCCTTTCTAATATTTATATTAGGCTTTACCAATGTTGGGTTTATAATATTAGTCCCTTGAGTTTAACATTATTTCCTTCGGTTCATAATCCCTTGGGGTTTTAGTATTAATCCTTTGAGTTTATTATTAACTTGGATTTATAATATCAATCATGGTCATCTTTATGTTTCTCTTGTGTTTGTAATATCAATTCGTTGTGCTTCTTGATCCCTTAGGTTTTTAATATTTATCTGTTGGGTTCACTAATTCCTTAGGTTTATAATATTAAAGAGTTGGGTTTATTAGCCCTTTTTGTTTAATATTATTCTTGTTGGTTCCTAATCCCTTGGGATTTTAGTATTAAACCCTTAGGTAATAATAAACAAAAGAGACTAATATTATAAACCTAATGTATGCAAACCCTGAGATAAATATTAAAAATATTAAAGCGTAATAATAAT
>APFE031365006.1:0-11972 GCA_000404065.3 Pinus taeda
GTTTTGGTATCAAGTTCTTCTAGATTATCTGCGATTAAATCCACTTCTGGTCATTATTTCAAACCTTCTATCAACAATTCTTTTTCAAGACAAGACAATGTCAAGGAAATTAACACACCTCTCTATTGTTATTTATATTAATATTTATTCAACTATCATTGGTTGAATGATTAGCAACTTTTCCATAGAATTCATCACCTCATAAATCCTTCAGAAACCATTATATTCATCTTGTTCTTAACAGTAACAACTCCCCAATTTTAAGAGTTGTTATCAAGCGCTGCGAGCTATTTCCACAAATGCAACATTTTGGCAACATTTCTTTATCCACCCAGGACACACACATTCATTTATCCATTTAAGGCACGTTCACATTCAACAACATTCCAAGAAAAATACAGTGAAACATGGCATGTAAACTAATGCAGCCTTGCAGGTACACACATATCTATTACTCTTTCATATTCACAAACTTAACCTATCAATTGCTCATCTTTATATTCATCGACTTTCAAACTTAATAAATAAAATAAGCCAAGACAGACTAAGAGTAAGACGCAAGAATGATAATTATCATGGACACTGTAAATAACATGCACAAACCAAAGAGGGCCTACAAGGCATAGCACTAAAACCATTGGTGATGTTAATAATAGAGTGCGTGAGGATGTCATCACATCATACCGAGAACTTCCAGATCGGAAAAACTTAATAAATAAAATCAGCCTAAGACAGTGACTAAGACTAAGACCTAAGAACTATAATTATCATGGACACCATAAATAACAAACACAAACCAAAGAGGGCTTACAAGGCATAACACTAAAACCATTGATGATGTTAATAACAGAGTGCAGGAGGATGCGATTGCATCATACCGAGAACCTCCAGATTGGAAAACATAATTAGGAGGGGAGTCTTAATTTGGAATCAGATCCCAACATAAGGATAAGCCACTATATGGATGTGGAATCAGATGTCCAACCATGGATACTTAAGATAAATCCATATGAGCTTTTAGTAGTAAACTTTGCATTCCAACTGCATCACATGCTCTATCAAAGTGTGTCTACAAAGAACCCATGTGACCAGCTTCTGAGGATGGTGAAGTCTCTCAACCCTAAAGTAGTCATAGTAGTAAAACAAGAGGTTAACACTAATAATACACCTTTCATCCCCCGGTCCATGAAAGCATTAAACTATTACTCATCAGTGTTTGAGTCGCTAGATGCTACACTTAAAAGGGATAGCAGAAATCGTATGAATGTTGAAAAACAATGCCTTGCCTAAGACACAGTGAACATAATTGCTTGTGAGGGAGAAGAAAGGATTGAGAGGTATGAAGTTACAGGAAAATGGAGAGTTAGAGTGACTATGGCAGGATTTAGTGTATATCATCTCAGTGCTAATGTTAAGGACCAAGTTAAATCTTTACTCTGTTAATCATATTGCAATAGATATAAGACTAAGGAAGAAGGAGGAGCTATGTATTTACTATTTTGGATGTTTGGACAAAATTCTCATTGCAACATCTGCTTGGCATTGAGAGGCAAGGACTATAAGAATGTTCTTGTACAAGAATTTCTTACAATTTATCAATACCATTGTTGAAACTGCATGTGACTTTCATGTGTGTCAGGGAAGAGTTCAAAAACCTGACAGAATAACTTATTATAGGGGTAAAAGATGAAACTAATTTAAGGAAACAATGGTTTTTACCTCTCTTTAACTAGGGATAATAGTGATAGTTATTTGTTTGTATTTTGCTTCCTTATCCAGGTAGACAGGAAAATGCCAAGGCTTGCTAAAATCAGTGATATGCCTGCGGGTAATTGGATAGAGATAGTTACTATTTAACTTTCAAGAACTTATGCTTCACTAGCTAAAAGGTTTTGGAATTTTTTTCTTATGACCTTGAGTACAAAGTCTCATAATCAACTAGATGAAAAATCAAGTCTATCTTTCAAATGCTTGAACCAGGACTATATCACGGATATTACAACAATAAAAGAAATAATTCCAGTCTATAGAAACGTAGCATAGTAATAACATACTTGAGTTTTCGGGGTGCTTCAAACAATGTCATCCTAAAGATAGGATTCCAGGTTGTTTGCAGATTTTAGTTGGTTAGGTTGGCTCTGTTGCAGGTATCATTTTGTACCAAATATTCGCCAAGCCTTTTTCATGGACTCACTAAAGGACTCTCATATTCTGCATCCTTCATATGAGTAAACCTTCGACCCAGCACTAGTTTTCAATACAAACTTTCAAAGAGAGAAACTGGCAGTTTGGAGCAGATTACAAGACCTCCTTCTATAATGAAAAGAGATGAACTCGGAAAGTGGAAAAAGTTCTCCCCTTTAACTGGTGCTAAATAAAACAAAGAGCTTTTCTCTGAAATCTCTAATGGCGTGCTTGGATGGCCTAATCTGACCAAAACTACAAAAATGTACCATGAGTTTTCCTCTATGTTGTTATATTGTGAAGGATAGTGTTTCCCGCAATTACTAACCATTCCAATAGCCCCTGCTTCCTGAGCCATTAGTTTTGACTTCTCCAGACACTAAAGAGCATTACCGATTCTATTCCATTGCACAAAGATGAGCTGGAAGGGAAAACCCTTCGGAGCATAGTATTTCATGTTGAGGTATCAAATTCTTGGTTCCATGCAAATAGAAACCGCATGAAGATATCTACGAACCACTTGAACATAAAAAATGTTCAGTCTCAAAACTCTGAAGTAATTTTGTAAAGAATGTAGAATTAGCTTCCTTAGCTTAGTGAATTCCCTAATGTTCTATCCTATTTTCCAGTCTTTAAAATCTCACGAAAACCTGTAAAGATTGTGGCATTGTGTACGCTTAGCCTCTAAAATCCCTAGCTTTCTATCTTCTTTTGTGTAATTTGAATAGAACACCATCAAATACCAGAATTATCAATTCCCATTCTCCAAAAACTTTGAAATGTGCGGAATTGAGACAGAAATCATTCAATCAGACCACTCGAAATGCATCTGAATGCTAATCCATTAACTCAAAGAACTTCTTCCCAAACTCTGCCATTTTTTAAACAAAATTTTGAGCACAACCTTGTCTAGTCCATTTATAGAGAGCGTTAGTTATGAAATCTTGCCTGTAAGCCAAAACAAAGTCAAAATTTTCCATTGAAAGCTCAGAATCACTGAACCAGAAAAAACCCTTGTGAAATTTGTTACTTAAAATATTGTTTTGAGCACGGCCTCTTTCGTCAGATTTAGTTTGGATAATACGGTAGCTTGTTTAATGAAATATTTCCAGAAAGTCGAAATATGGCAAATTTTTTCAATCAAGAACTCTAAATAATTTCATTAGGACAAAGCGTAGAGGATTCATGACGCCGACAAGAAACTAATGTCTCTTTGCAATTTTAGCACTCTCTTGCAGAAAAATACCTTTTCTGAACTCGTTTTGACCACGAAGAAACATAGATGAACTGTTGGAAATCGTGCAGAGAGAGATCTGGTGGCTCGTGGAGCGATTCTGAGGCAATGCTTATGCGATTGCAAACCATGATTGTTCAAATGCGAGCTACTGAGGTCGTTGAGAGGGATACGCGCAATGGCACCAAACTACCAAGAGGATTTGAATTTAAAGGCGGGATATAATATGTACCATCCGATCATGTCATCGACGGCCATATATTTGTGTTTTAGTAAACGGATTTTCAAAGAATTTGAAATATTATACATTTTATTATTTAAGTTGAATCATGGTTTTATTTGGAAAAATAATTGGGCACATCAAATAAAATATTGATGCAACAGACATAGAATTCCGAAACAATGATGCACACTTCTCTGACTCCGAAACAATAATGCACCCTTCTCTAGATGATGTGTCAGTGCTTTCTTCGAAATAGAACTTAAAGAATTTGAAATATTATATATTTTATTATTTAAGTTGAATAATTTTTTTACTTGGAAAGATAATTGGGCACATCAAATAAAATAATGATGCCACATCCGGACATAGAACAAAAAAATAATGCACCTTGAAAAATAATTGGGCACATCAAATAAAATAATGATGCCACATCCAGACATAGAACAAAACAATAATGCACTTTTCTCTAGCTGATGTGTCAGTACTTTCTTTGAAGTATTATGAGAGTCCTAGGCTTTGTAGATGGATAGAATTTAAGAAGACAAAGGAATGAGCCTAAATGTGGGATAATAATGGTTTATCTCAATTTTTTGAGCCACACAAAATTGATATAAATTAAGATTGTACATAAATCAATTAAGTAATTATTCTTTATTAAATTGGGATTTTATATAAATTAATTGATTATTTATTAATGTTAATTTCATTTTATAATTTTATAGTAATTTTTAATAGATTTTTGTTAAAGATAATTATTTAGCTATTATTGTATCAAGATTTTTGTTGTGTCTTTTATTACTATATTTTAATCCACTTTAAACATGCTCAAAATATGTTTTCATCTTCATTTGTGGAGATTATCTACTTGCATATTCAAAAAGTTTTGATATCGTTTTTGCCTTTAAAAATGACTATTTGATTGTGATGGTGAGAAATTATTCTATAAAGACTGTTAAGGGTTATTTAGAATAAATGAGAAATTCTTTTTGAATATATAAGACTAATCTTTGAGAGAATAGATATATATTCCCTAATTATCACATAAACAAGGGGTTAATCTTGCATTTAGTGCTTTGTCTCTGTGGAGTTTCGCTAAACAAAGGGAATACCTCCTCTTCTGTGACTTCGAATGTCCCTCCCTCTTACAGGATATCAAAGCATTAAGAATTGAATCTTCTTTATTTTAAAGATGTAGTCTTGTCGAATACACCAAAAACATAGTAGGATTCTTTCATTATTGACAAAATCAAGTACATGTGCAAGGGAAGTATTCATCTATGGATGGTTAACAAGTTCATTAATAACTACAAGCAAACACTTCAAACGATGTATTTAATGATCTCTAGTCATCATCTAAAGAGTTCAAGAATCAAATAAATTCTAACCTAAGTTCTAAGTATATGGTAAACCTCTACTCTAGAGGTTCTATTATTGTAAAATTTCACAACTATGGAAGTTGTGGCAAGGTCTCGAAGGAGGGACTTTCTTTTTGGGGCAAAACTAACCTTTTTTCAAAAGATAGTTTCTATAATTGAATCCATATTCAATGTCCATTTCTTCAGCCCCACTCTGGGTTTGAATATTGCATCTCCCCCTACTTATTTTTGGATGAGATGATCTTTCACAAGCCAACATAAATATATTGGGGACTTACAACAATATACAAACCAAGCAAGGAAGGGTATACACACGTGTTAGAATTTGCATTGAATTTGACTTGAGCAAAGGTATAACAATGGATATTTAATTAAAAATTGGTGATTTTAACAACCACGTCCATTAGATCAAAATAATGATACTTTATGTGTATCTATGTGCAAAGACAAAATACTTGAAAGGCACCTTCCCAAAAACAAAGGTCATTATAAGAAAAATGGAAAAATAACAAGTTGATGGGTGGTATGATTGAATGAAGAATCAAAGGGCAAGAAAGAAGAGACATCCAAGTTTAGTCCTAATAAAAGATTTTATGGCCCCTTCCAAGGAGTGTGTTATTAAGAGCGACACAAACATGATCATGGAGTCTGTGCTAAAGTCTTATGGGAGAAATAGGAAGCATGTGAATGAGATATTATGGATTTCAAAAGAGAAATCTTGTTATTCAATCCAATAGAAGCAAGGGGATTGGTGCTACTTGAGACTCCATAAGCTCTAAATCAATTGGTTGAAAGCAAGAAGTCTAAAAGATAAATGCAAAGAAAGGAATATCCATCTATGTACAAATCTACAATAGATAAATTGAAAATTACAAAGTCTTTCCATATAGACAATGTCAGGTCCCTATAATACTAGTGATTCCCCTATTACTATTGTCATTGTAACCCTTATTGTTATTGTTGTGCCCTTATTGTCCCCATATTGTTATTATTGTGCCCCATAGAAGCCCACTATTATTATTTTTGTGCCCTTATATTATTATTATTATGTCGAATTTGATTATATTGTGACCCCTTAGACTCCTATATATAGAAAGGAGGTTTTGTCATTTGTATCAGCCAATAATTGTTCATTTGTGTAATGTAAAGGAGGTTTCCCCCTTGAAGAGGCTGATTTCTAAGTTGTTGATCTATCTTTTCTATCTTTTTGTGAGTTGGTTTCATAATAGACAACCTAGGTTCGAACCCTAAAAAGTGTAGGGCCTTTGTGAGTGTTTGTGAGGGAATGTGTTTGACATCACATAATTGTTCTCCCTTCATCATCAAAGAGACATGTGTCCCAAAAGTCAATTTGGTTTAAGTGGATGTTAATATGATACATTGTATATTATCTGAGGATAGTAGCACAATTGGAAAAATGCATATCGACAAGCCCTTGTGTATCCAAGTGATTGAAAGTTCAATCCCTTGGACATGTCTTACCAATCAAACTTAAAAAAAAATGATACATTGTATATTACGAAGCCATTAAGTTAAGTAATGACCTTGGCGACGCCTCAAAAGGATGGCGTTTTCAGTCGTCTGTGTGGGTTAAGGGTAAAACCCTATGGTTTTACTGAAATTTACTGCAGTCTACTGGAGCCCAATACCATCACCGACTGTTGCTGCCCGCTATTTCCGTTTCTTTCCCGTCACTTTCGGCTGTCGATTTCTAGTTGGGATCATGGGGGACACTATGGAGGTTGAAGAGGTCAATTATTGTGAGGAGCCCTTTCTCCGGGTACCCTGCACATATTAACCGTGAACACTCCCCCATCACCCTCATTTGACCCTCATTCGTCCATTTCGATGTTTTTCACTATGCCCCCTGTGGACATCCCGACTTTTGAAGTTGCAAACCCTCCTTCCTCGGCTCATCTGTCGTCGAGTTGCTTTGAGACCCCTGCGGTGAAAGTTAAATCTACAAAACTTTCTCCCCCAGAAGGCATCCCAAATCCTTTGGTGGACCACCTTTCCGCTCCTCGCAGGGGAAAGAGGAAGACCAAGGGTGTGAAGGATACTACAAAGGATATCACCATTAGATTCAGCAAGACCTCTACTATAGGGGAGGTTGCTTTTATGGCTAGTATGGTGCTTGTTGGGCATGTGTGTGGCAGAGCGTACTCGCCAACAGACTGACCCAATGGGTTAAGGAGATATGGGGTGGTTTGCTGAAGGAACTGCCTAAGGTTCATATCCTTCCCCGGGGGTGGTTCTCTTTACACTTTACAAAGGAAAACTAGACTGATTTTGTCCTTGCCAGGTACTGGCATATCAAGATGGTTCCGGTCCTTCTCAAGCGGTGGTGTCTGTTATTTGATCCTTAGTGAGAACAAATCGTGGTAGGACCTCTTTGGGTTCGCTTTCTAGGGATTCCATTACAATACTAGTGCGAGGAAGTCTTTATCAGGATTGGAAATGCTCTGGGCACATATTTGGATCACGACCGTACTTTTGTGGAATCGAAAAATTGAACCCTCGCCCGTATTCTGGTCCACTTCGACACCTGCAAAGGACTGGAGGAGAAGATAACACTTCAGTGGGGAAAGTACATTAGGTTCTAGATATCAGACTACGAGGGGGTTCCGTTCCGCTGCCCGACAATGCCACAAGGTGGGGCATATCTTGAAAGATTGCTCACTTAACAGGAAATCAGAGGATACCCCAAAGACAAAACCTACTCCATCCAGGGTTAATTCGTCGGTCGATTCACACACTCCTGCTTCGGTTCCTACCCCTTCAACAAATTCTCCTATTCTTAAGTCGGTGGAGGCTATGCACATACTAATCTCGTCGCCGCTGACCAGGGCTCGAGCTGCTGCTGAAGCCACGAAAGTTTCGGTTATTACTCTGATCCCTTCTACCTCATCTTTAAATTATAGCACATTTGTTGTTGCATCTTCTGTTTATACCTCCATGGCTCACTGCACTATGTCGACCCCTCCACTTATCGCCACTACTACCCCCTCTTTGTTATCACCTTCTACTTCCTCCATCTCGCCATCATCGTCCGGGGTCTCACCTTCACATTATTATTTCCTCCGCTCCAGAACCCTAGCCAATGGTACCCTGGTTCGATAGACTGGACTAGGCCTCACCCTTCCAGGCTCGATTCCATTGTCATCTCAGGGGAGGAGGTTTGATCTCTTCAAAGCCATAAAGCGAGCTGGGGCAGAGGTAACCTCTGGTCATCAATCCACTCTTGACGGGGTCCTTAGAGCTGTGAATACCTCGAGTGGTGTTCCTCCATGAAGTGTTTGTCTTTTAAATGCAGGGGCATGGCTAGTGCCTCCAAGAAACTGGCCATGTAGAGACCTTTTGAGGTAGAATCGATTGATATTATACTGCTACAAGAAACCCTTGGTCTGGCTGACCACATCACCCGCTCCCTACAATCTCTTGCCCCGAGCTAGACTTTATTGGCCATGGATGCTATAGGGAGATCTGGGGGGCTTGCTATTGGATACAACCCTCGATCCATCAGGGTTGATGCATCATGGGGGGGGCTCTAGATTTATGGGCATTGATAGTTTCTCGGCTGAGCTCGGAAATAACCTTTGGATTGTTAATGTATATGGACCCTGTCATCAGAGGTACATTTATGGCAACATTTGTTAACTCTCTCGATCCTTGCTTCTATTCACATTATCATCGGAGGAGATTTAAATTTTTCCTTGGGATTCAGTGAATCTTGGGGGTCTTCGACACAGATGGATGCTATATCAGGGTACATGTCAAATCTTTTGGAACAGACCAATTTTTTAGATGTTCCCATGCACAAACCTCTTCCCACTTGGAGAAATACAAGGGTGGGTGAAGCTGCTCTGGCTCATAGACTAGACAGATTTTTTATGAAGAGGTCGCTCTTATAGCATCTGCACCACTGCAAACAATGGGTGGGCTAGGGGGGCATATCGGATCATTCCCCTATCTATCTAGAGATCCTTGGACCTCACCATAAACCTAAAGCCCCCTTTAAATTCAACCATGTTTGGTTACAGGACCTTGCCTACATTGGTTTGGTTTCGGATTTCAGGGCGGCCAACTCGATTAATAGAGCTAAATCTTTGGCAAAAGGATTTTGTAATAATCTATCCAAGCTTAAACACCTTTCTATTAATTGGGCTAGGGAGAATCTTATAAGGGAGAACTCACAACTGGCCCAAATCAAATCTGAGCTGAGCTCTTTGCTTGATGAAAGAAGTCTGGGATTCATTTCTATAGAAGATAAGTCTTGTTTGATTGAGTTGGAAAACCAGAAGGCACACATACTAAAGGAGTGAGAGGAATCCTTGAGATTAAGGAGTAGAGCCATATGGCTGAAAGCTGGTGATGACAACACTAGGTTTTTTCAGGAGAAAGGTATCCCTCCTTTGAGGATTCAATCCAACATTTTTGGAGATCAGGTCATCCATTTACAATAACTAGCTTTGCCATACAACATGTTCATATTCCTATTGTCATGGCCGAAAGTACCACCGACATATATCTTATGCAATACAAATAAATAACTAGAACACCTCAATGGATGCAATTCATCCTATAATGCATAATGCATATATTAGATAACTCGAACCATAGGCTCTACCGTTTCAAAACAAAATCATTTATCATACATAATCAATAATCTGTCTACCACAGTTGCATGACATGTTAACATGTGTCTCTTAGGGATTATGCACAATTAATCAGAAGAGCAGCATTGGATGCATAGCATAAATAACTTGTACCATAGTTTATACAGTTGAGCCTTAGCCACAGTTAACAAATTTGCATAGCGGCTCAAGCATGACTATTCACTATCTTGACAAAAGATGGGTTAACACCAATTCTACATAAGATCCACATATTGTGACCGTAATTATAATTTCATTTATGTGCATCCATAAAATCATCTCATTAATGCCACATGCAGTTCATTTAAAACTCAAGCAAATTCTCTCATATGCTAAGGAATTTATAACATAGAGGGTAAGAAACCAATATACAGAACAACCCACGCAAGTGAGTCAAACTAGATCAAAAGAGAGAACGACACTTGGAAAACAAAGCACCGCCACCCAACCTAGAAATGACTCTTCAGTTCACCACCGAGTCGAGGTTCTTGCCATGGATCAACTGCCTCCAATTGATCTATGCAATGGGTATTTAATACCTTCTTTCATGATATGGTTTCCATTAGCGACATCCCTCTTTTATGGATATTTTTATCCATTTGCCTAGACTTATCTCAGAAAAGCTCGCCTTTCTCTCCCGTGAGGATTTTCCTCATAGAAGATTGCCTTTCTCTCGTGCACAACTTTTATGTTTTTCTCAATGGATATTCATCTCCAATCCATCCAACTTATCTAGAATTGAGTATAGAAGCTTTATCATGAAAGAATTATCCTTTCCCATTCACCAACATGATTTGGCAAGAGTCTCATCTCTTGGTGTCTCACTTTTCCAAGTGATTAATTTATTAATAATGTATTTACTTTTTATATTACACATCATACCTAGCCTTTCTTAGCTTAGGTTTGCAAAGTTTGACACACAAGGGAGGGTTGTTACATTTTGGATCCATTTCTTTCCTTAAGATCTCTCCAATTGCGGCTAGAGTTCTTAGATGGCTGTAAGGAGGAAGCCCCTTTCGGAAAGGGACAGATAGTTTGAAGGTGTCTATCTTGTTGGTAATTCCTATATCGAAAAGTTGTATTTTCATAGTCTAGGGGTTGGTAACACACAATGCCCATCCACTTGAGCTCAATTTTATCTCGCAAAACCTCATTGAGATCTACCTAAACACATATGCAGACATAGGTGAAAATGCCTTTCAAAAGTCTTTCCTCGTCTACTTTGATGAATCTTCCAATAAAATTGCCCACTTTTTCTAAGAGATCTAGATGGGTAAAGTGAATGGGAAAACTAGGAATCTTACCCATACTGGAGTAGTCATCAGCAACATAGAAGAACAACTCATCCCCAAAACCATGGACCTTGGTCAAGGATTTTTTTCTTATCCTCAAGAAATTTGAAGATCACCATAAAAAGACATGGATCTACATCCACCCAAACCGACGTTCATCCAATCCTATCATAATCAAACAAAATAACGCTACTTTTGCAACAACAAATGAGGAATAAAAGTATCACCCAAGGATAATCACCATCGCATCAAGTGCTCAATCATAAGGGAGAAGAAATAATTCGACAATCACACGTCTTCGATTTCTATTGATTTAACTCTTAACTCTCACGTAACATTCTCTTGCTTGGCGAATTAAACACCACTGCACGGAATGGATGAACATTGAGCCGAACCCTGGATGAAGCCCACTTCATTCTCATCTAAACACAAAACTATATATACGTCAAAGCTATTACAATAGATTTTGACTATCAACACCTCGAGGTTCTATTGATATGTGGCTACCTTTTACGGTTACTATTGAATGTGTAAACACTGTGGGAGCAACCAAATAACTTGTAGATTTGGGAAGCAACTTGGCAGATTGGACAACTGCAATGTAGTAGCTCCCATACCTCGAGCGACCAACTCAATCCAATGCCTTGGGCCATGGTCGAGACCAATGATCTTTTAAAAAATAGTTTGATGAACTGTCATTTCAAACCACCATTCATTGTGGTGCCACGAGTTCCAATGTCTTCTCCTTCTTGGCATCCTACTTATGGTCGTCTAGAAAGCCCTTGTGATTCAAGGCACGACCATGCACTTACCCCTTTACCTTCACATGATTCAAACTCAGAACAACTACAAAGATGTGATTCTCATAAAACATCGAAATCTCTTCTCATGTGAACCTAAGTCATCAACCACACTCTTTAAAAAAAACCTTAAAGTGAATTGAACCTAGATAGAAATATCACCATAGTCATCTAATAAGTGATGGGAAGATTTTCAATAATATTAAAA
>APFE031365006.1:11982-25133 GCA_000404065.3 Pinus taeda
TTCCAATGTCTTCTCCTTCTTGGCATCCTACTTATGGTCGTCTAGGAAGCCATTGTGATTCAAGCCACCACCATGCACTTACCCCTTTACCTTGACACAATTCAAACTCGGAACAACTACAAAGATGTGATTCTCGTAAAACATCGAAATCTCTTTTCATGTGAACCTAAGTCATCAACCACACTCTTTAAAAAAAAACCTTAAAGTGAATGGAACCTAGGTAGAAATATCACCATAGTCATATAATAAGTGAGATTTTCAATAATATAAAAAAAAAAAAAAAAAAAAAATTAATTGTTCACATGAAATTTGAACAAAGAGATTATTAATTCCTCCCTGCCTCTTAAAATATTTTCAATAAGCCAAAATTGCAAAAAAATAAACAATGTAACTAAACAAACTCATCCGCCTCTTGAATCGTTATTCGACTTTCATTCAAGGACATCGTAGCTTCATTACTATGGGAATTCATTCAAGCGATTCAGATCTATTCACATCTTTGAGCTTGCCTCCTCCTCAGCTATCCGTGGATTTTCATTTTGCAGGATTTGGCCATTTTTTCACCGTTAGACCCTTGGCATCAGGTTTTCTACAAGGTATATTTTCCTCTAACACTGAGATTTTCCTCTACGATGTGCTTCCCATACTCGAGGACTTCTGCCCCGTGCACCAATTGCCAGGTCCACGAAATTCCCTTGATGAATATATCTGGGCATTATGATTATTATTACTGTGATGAGTATTATTATTACCTGGTAGCAGCGAGGGCTGGTAATAATAATACTCATCACAGTAATAATAATCATAATGCCCAGATATATTCATCAAGGGAATTTCGTGGACCTGGCAATTGGTGCACGGGGCAGAAGTCCTCGAGTATGGGAAGCACATCGTAGACCATAGGGCAGAAACTGGTTAACATAATTTTCATCACCTAAGCCCCCAGCTGGCGGCAATTTCTCCAGGTGAGAAAACTTTCAAGCCCATCCACATCTGTTAGGGTTCAATATGGAGTTACATACCCTTTTGAATTCGATATCCATTAATTTTAAGTTGTCGCTGCATTGAATGAACTCTGTTGCCACAATATTCAGATTGCATTTTTTTTTTGCAGATTTTGTTGAGATTTTGTTGTATTTTTTGTAGACGTTTTAAAGTATTCCCTTTCTATTTTTTTAATTAAAATGAAAATCACCATGAAGGTGATGCACATAGTGCATAAATATAATAGTCTTCCATAACCAGGTCCCCTATTTCATTAAACACTGGAGACCAAAACAGATGACTTAGTGTACGCATCTGGCCTTCCTACAATCACTTAGATTTACAAAAAATTATTTAACGAGTTCTGTGATTTGGATTCAAACTTTCAACTCCAACAAACAGAAAGGTCGCATTATCATTGTAGATATCCTATGGATAGTTTGAATTTCTGCATCTAGATTACATGCCTTGCTTTCAATGAAAGTTGGTATTAGTATTGTATGTACCATTTGGCTACCTATTCTTTGGAATGACATTCTCTATAATGAGTGTTTTCCCTGTAGAGAGGGTTTTAAGACGAATGGAGAAAGGAACACTTAAAAGGGCCATTATTCAAAGCCCAATAGATCTTGGAAGAGAGATTTGATCCCGGGATCAAGATATTTGGTTAACCTTTTTCCCATTTCTTTCATTGAAGTTTGCCTCTGCATCTCGAGGATCTACTATAAGATATTGGATTGGATATGCTACTAGTATAACATTGCGTCTGGTCGAGTTCTCCGGGAAGGTGTGATGCGGAACTGTAATGTTTCTAACTAGGAAATTAAGTGATACCAAAGCAAACAGACAATCCAACAATCAAAAATGCGAAATAAACATCATACACCCATGAAAACGTTGGAAATAGAAAACTGCTGAGCCATTTTATTAAATCATCAAGGGAAAATACAACATTGAATGGAATGGTGCCCTTGGGGCTGGGCTTGTCTCTAAGGACAAGCTTGAAAAAACCCAGGTGAGCAAATGCCGATGTGAGAGCTGCCCAATTGCTGCTTTTGAACTTATTTGCGCTATCTACTGGAACAAAAAGGCTGGAATCACTGCTTCCTATGCTTAGAAAATTATAAAACTTCAGCTCCCAGATCCTCAGCAAAAACCCATCAAAACCGAGGAAGGGTTTGCCCTAGTTCAGACTTCTGAAATTCAATCTCCAAGGAGTCCATCCTCTGCTGAAGCTGGCAAACTCGGCCTGCCTGAATGAAGCTAGGAAAGCTCTCCAAAATTTCTCCGAATCATCGGAATGAGACCCCTTCTGAATTTCCTTCCTTCCCAAGTGTAATTCCGGTGCTATGGCTCTCTCCCTCAAGACCCATGTGTTGCTCAGTCTAGTCCTCTGCGCTGTCCTCCAAGGATGAGTTTCGAATTGCCCAATTGTTTCACTCAACTGCTCCAAAACTCCTCTCAAGTGCTAACCTCCTAAAGTGCCTCACCTCTTCAAATTCCTCCGGCAAGTGCTGACCCAATAAAGCTCTGTCCCCAACCGTGTGTTCCCTTCTCTGCTGGCCCAAAAATATGCACTGCTGGTTTGTGGCTGAATGTGCTGGCTATGAATCCTCCCTGGTGCTCCTCAAAGTGCTATGAAAATGCCGTCCTAGGGTGGCACTCGTAGTTCCCGAAGGTAAGGTTGAATCTCTCGCTTGAGAGATTCATGGCTATTAGCTAAGCAACCAGTTGATTGAGCTAAGCAACTTGAGAAAACAATCAAGTGATTTTCGATATGCAAGAATCAATGAATCCCCAAGTGAGGAACTCTTCCTTTTAATGACTTCGTGGACCTCCCTTTTCCCCATGTGGGCCTCTCCAAAATCCATACGATTTCCCTCCAAGGCAATTCGAATTGCCCAATTCGTTTTCCCACGTGGGTGGCCCCCACCTTCTACTAACAAATTAATCTGGCCTTCATTTCTCCTAAGTTCCTAAGTCAAAATTGCTTAGGTTCTTTTCCTTAACAGAATTTGTACAAAATTATGGAGAGACAAAACCTGTTAAAAATTCTTTGGGGAAGGGACATGACAGGAACAAAACTCCCAGACTTGGATTTCAGGCAAACAACTCACACTATCTACCTTCTTTTGCATTACTTTATTTTGTTGTTCCTGACAATCTCCTGTTACCTTGAATTTTTGAATTGAATCTGGGTGCTACTAGACAACTTCATTCACCAATTGTTGCAACTCAGATAATTTAAATCCTTTGACCGATTAGGATATTTTTTCATTTTTATCTTCGTCCCGGGAAGAGCAACTAGTTGCAACTTCACTATTTTCTAATGGGGAAATCTTTTCCACCTACTGTTGTGGCATCTTCCTCCGACCATCCTGGTAAACAAATAAAAGAGTTTGTAGGTTTGACAATCCACTAGTAAAGTCTGGTAGAACAACTGAATTGATGATTACTTCTCCACCAAACAACCGAAAAAAAAAAGATATTCCCCTCAGTTTATAGTTAACGTTTCGACAATGATTGCACGACACGCAGTGTCAAGCGGCGATGCGATGGAAAATATAGTGAGATAAAAAACCAATGATAATGTTGATGTTATATGTTGTCTGTCAATATATAATTTTGAGGCCCGTGACCGAGATACGATATCATTTCCATTAATTATTGGGTCCATGGGATGGATCTTTTTTTTTGGTTGGGGATGGTCATGGAGTTATTTCTAAATTTATTTGATTACGGTCCAATGTTTTAATGAATGAATGAATGAAATTTTAATGTCCATGGGACTAAAAATAATCTATGGGATCACCAACCTCTACGCTTTTCGATTTTTGTAATTCAACCATTCTCTTATTCAAATTGATGATGAACTGACCCAACCTTCTAAAAATCACCTCACTGAAAAGACAATGACAAGGGATCGATGCGAACATATTTCCATAATTGTCCCTGATGTTTCTGAAAGCATCACATTCCAAAATGAAATGGGTTGTGGAGCAAATTTTTGGCATGGAAAGATAAAATAAATTAATTAACTGGATTTGATTGCATTAAAAAGTTAAAAACTAAAAAACATGACAATTATTTGTGTGGTAGCGGGGATTGAATGAGGCTACTACTTTCTCAGTGCAACTTCTGCAAAAATTGACGAAATTTATTTTCTAGTACTCACATTTTGGTGTGAAAATGTCTTGTTTCGAGTGCCTCTTGAGTCAATTGGAACTTATTGCTTCTGTAGAATTTTTTATTTGCAACCAAATCTTTGTTTGGTTCCAAAAATTTTGGGAGTTAACACCACCCTTTGACTTTTACCTGAGTTCGATTGAGTTTTTGGTGATATTTTTTTTATTTGATTTGTTTTCTCCCCAGGCGAAGGAACCCTTTTGGACCTATTAATTATTCTATGTGTTATTGAAGACTTGTGTTTATTTGGTAAAAAGTTGAGTTCAAATTTAGGAATGGAAGCTTGAGACCTCTTTTTGTTTTTGTTTTATTTGATTTGTTTTCTCCCCAAGCGAAGGAACCATTTTGGACCTGTTAATTATTTTATGTGTTATTGAAGAATTGTGTTTATTTGATAAAAAGGTGAGTTCAAGTTTAGGAATGGAAGCTTCAGAACTCTTTTTGTTTTTGTTTTATTTGATTTGTTTTCTCCCAAGCGAAGGAACCCTTTTAGACCTGTTAATTATTCTATGTGTTACTAAAGGCTTGTGTTTATTTGGTAAAAGGTTGAGTTCAAGTTTAGGAATGGAAGCATGAGACCCCTCTTTGTTTTTGTGACCTCTTTTTGTTCTTGTTTTTGTTTTTGGTGGGTAAAGCTTATTTTTATTATTAATGATAACAATACATACACGGTGTGTTTCAATCGAAAAATGGTGCTATTGAGGGCTACAAAACTGGGTTGGAAGAAAACCATATCAAGTCTCAAACCTTGACCTTAATACACCTAGCTAGTAAAGTGCCATATGACATGCCAAAACCAAAATCAAGGAAGGTCCAAAATTAAAGGCCCTGATCATTAGTACATCATAGCAGTTTGTATCAAATCCCGATGTGGGCATTTCATCCTTTTTTCATTATGTTGGTGGCTTCTTGATGGATTGTATTTTGGCTGAGTCTTTGGGGCACTAACTTCTCAGTGATTATTTTCTTGTTGCTTCTCACCCTTCGAAATTATTGATGGACTTTGTTTAGCTTATCATTTGGAGGTTGGTCTAAAGGATGAGGCCACCTATGGTGATTCTAGGTATAGACAATGATATGCAACCCAACAAAAGTCACTAATGACCAGAGTTTGATTAAACAATATATTATTTCCTGTTTTTCTAAATGAATACAAAGTTTTCAGTTCACATAAGCTGCCAAGTTGAGTGGAAGTACACAGTTTATTGTAATTAATATCCAAGGAAGGGATTCCTTTAACGGGATGGAAATGTGAAGTAAGTGACTATAGTAGGTCAATACCTATTTCCAAGCAGAGTTGGGGAATTGGTACAACTAGAATATATGTTTTCACGGCACAAGCCATTTATCAAAAATTATTTATTGTGGGGATGCCAAGGTGGATTATATGGAGTTTTTGGCTTTCTAACCTTCCAATTTTTCCATATGCTATGGACCAGAAAGGTACATTTAATCTTAAAATTGTCCGGGGTAATGCTCATTGATAAATGATTGAAGGTTCAGTCCCCAATATAAATTTTTACTATGTGAATGCAATTTCCTTCCTTTCCTTCTAGAGCAAAAACAATCCACTTAGCATAGAGGGATGAGTTGGAGTGTGAGTTTTGCAGATATCCAAGCAACTCCATTCCTTACATGTGTTTAAAGGTTCCTGAATCTATGAAAAGTTGAATACCATCCCCCCATCAAAGTTGGCACAAAGAAGCAACCTAGGGCACATACAATAAATAATAACAAGCATGGGAGCCAACTTTTAGTGCAGATTTGAAATCATAGTGCTAAAGTCTTGGGCTTATAAGTTATAAATCCATTTACCAAAATTCTTTTCCTATATTTGGATAAGCATGTCCCATTGTTCCTCAAATGTTGCTTGAAAAGAGAATGAAATTCCTAGGAATTTGAAAATTTGGCTTGACTTGACACAAGCCTACCCTTGTAATTTAAGTCAATCTGGCACCTTTTGTGAGCTCTACCTTTATGTCAATCTGGCATGTCCTGTAAGCTCTACCTTTAAGTTAATCTGGCATGTCCTGTGAGCTCTACCTGTAGCAATAGGTTTTAGCTCACTAAATGTTTAGAGCTTAGGGCCTTGCAAAAAATGCCTAAGAAATCCATAGCAAATTATTAATTGACTCCTGTTCTAGGACATTGAGTTTTAGCACATTCACAAGCATCATTGGGTATGGTTTGTGCAGACGAATGCACTCTAATGAGACCTTGCTTGACCCTATGAGTTATCAGACCAACACTAGCCTCTGTTTGGAAAATTGATCAAAAAAGGATTAACTTTGGGAGACAAAGTTAGGTTTTGGTGAATAATATTTTAGTAGCCTTTAGAGAAGTTGGATCAAATGGAAGAGGTAGAATAAAGGGATACCCCACTATCTTGTAATTTTTTTGTTCGAAGCTAGTTTTTTTGATGAATAAGATGTTATGGCCATAATGACTGGGCCACTCCATGCCCTCACAGATTGCAATAATATTATCGATGATAAATTGCCCTTTGGTGAAACAAATCTTCTGAGGTTTGATAATAATCATGAGAATATGCTTGATTATGAGTGTTGATCTTTGGTAAGACTATTACATGAGACATTCAACAGAGTGATAGACTTCCAACTCATAGTCACTTTGGAATCTTTAACATTGGGTATAAACTTGATCATGCCTTTGTTTAAGTTGGTTCTCAATGATTGCTCTGTGATGGATTCTTTGTAAACCTCTGAAAAATGTCTGGATTGACAAAGTACTAGGTGGCATTATAGAATTCACATTGGAATCTGTCTAATCCCAGGACTTACCATCATCATTGTTCATATTTGAGAGGGTAGTAGCTAGCTTACCCAAAGTCAAAGACTAGTCACACAATATTCTTTGCGCTTCATAAATTTTGTGACACAACTCCTAAACAGGGTTGCATGGACGTTCCTCACTTAGTATTTGCAATTGAAAAATCTTTTGTAGGGAGAACTGAGAAGTAATTTGTTTCTCAATTTCCTCTTTTAAGTAAGCCTACCCTTGGTTGATTTGATAGTGGAGATTCTCTTCAAGCCTTATTTTGAATATAGGGCCCCTAAAAAATTAAAAATCCTTTTGTAGGCCTGTCGCCTGTTTTAAGCTAGTGGATGATAGCCCTGGAATTGCGCCGCTTTGACACTTTGAATCTTGACAATATTCAGATGACCACCGAGTGTGGCCACCTCGACTTGAAGTGCTTCACTGAAAAGGATATTATGGAGGCATTGTCTTATAGATTCCCTTATTCTTTGATAACATTTACATTTTATTTGGATGGAAGTAATTTTCCCTCCCATAGGCTCTAAGGAGAGAGGTACCTCACAAGTTATATAAACATATTTTTGCCAACCCCAATCAGAACTTATTCTTTAAGGTCTTTGGACAAGTTAAACTTCATATATGCATTTCTGGCCCTTGAGGGTTGAAAAGTTTCTCAGGCTTGTGATAGTTAAAGTGAGTGAGAGAATAAGAAATATGTTTTTGGAAAGGCCAATATTGCATGGCTATCCAGGGGAACTTGATGCAAATAGGAAAATAACTGTGCATTTCTCTTTGCTGAGAGTTTCTCATACCACCAGGAGAAGACAACTAAAGTGCTTATATGTGCCAAGGATTGTTGGAAACACTTTCATCAAAGACAACTTTATTCAAAAAATAAAACAAAAAAGAAGCCCATGGTCAAGCTACCAGTAGTTTTCCAAAGCCAGCCGAGACTCCCCTACCTCCTACATCCATGCCTTGATGATCATCCACAAAGGAATGTGGTCCATGAAATGGCTAAGCAATGATTGTTGCTGATAATTAGCACACAAAAAATTGTATTAAGAAAGCTACATGAATATTGGAGTTCCATCAGGATCAGCTCCATTTCATTGTGGAAGACTTCCAAAATGAACTTCAGGGCATTTTGATCATTAAGGGATTTATGTCCAGACACAGTTGCAACAACACTGGAATCAACAGTAAGTAGAGCAGATTTGTCAATAGAAATGTTGGATTCAAGGTTTGATTTAGCCATTATGGGCTCACAGACTCCTCATGGCATGAAGTTAGGGAAATCAAGGCTAGCACATGCCAGCAAGGTGATAGGATAGTCATTGCATCATATCCTAAGAGTGTAAGAGCCAATATATTGGGTGATTCGTGGAGGAGGATTGTACTGAGTTTTTCTGAGAGTACTATATTGCAGCATTACATGTGTTTGAAGTGTTAATGAAAGCCCCAGTGTGAAACATATTGTAGCCACCTAACATGTCAGTTATTTGTTACTGTTTGCATGGTATACAAAATGCTTGGAGAAATAATTTATCCATTATGGTTTGGCTTTATTCTTGTTTTCTTTTTACTGGGTTATTTGTCAAAGTTTTATGTTAGGAAAGGAGAGGAAAATTATGCTAGAGAGCTATTTTGATAAATGCAAAATAGGAGATATAGAATTTGTGTAGGAATTTACAGGGTAAGTTCCTCAGACAGAACACCAAAGCACACCGCTCACAAGCAGATCACAGATCAATACACTAGTATTTTTGACGTGGTTAAAACCCTCAAAGAGGGAAACAGTCCATGGCCTGAGCCAACACGGCCACTTCAAGCAATTTATTAATAAAAGAATGAAATTTTACATAGGCTTCTCTCATGAACAGTTAACCTACAAATGACCCTCCATGCTCTTTAAATAGAGATCGTGGACCAATCGGGTGTTAAGGCATAGATCACGTGTCGGTAATACCGAGGAGAGAATGAACCATCGGATCACTACATATTGTGATCGTCGGATTATAAGTTACAAAAGTACATAGTAAAGAAACATATTTTACATAACTCTATACTAGACCAAGTTATACTTAACTATTTCCTATGTGTCGGAATATCCTAACATCCCCCCTTAAGAACAACTTGGGATAGGATTGAAGGATTTACAATATGACACAATAGGAGAAGGAAGGAGGCACTAGAGCCTATTCTCTTAATGTAGATATTTAAATTACTTTTGTTGTAATTAAAAAAGATGAGGGAATTGGGATACATATTCCAGATCTTGGAGAAGGGGGATTGTTTAAGGAGGTTAGGATATTTATTTTTTGTCATGGAGGTTGGCCCACCTACCTTAAATCACATAACTACATAGTTAACTCAGCTAGAAAGACAAGGATGAAGCCTGCATTCCTATTTAGAAATCCTACAATAAAAAGAGGACAAAAATTATCTATAAGTATGGTGTTGGGCGATTTAATTGTGAGTTAAATCCCTGTCATTGAATTATCAACCCGGGGTTTGTGAACTGAGGAGGTATACATATACTATATGTACTAGGTGATTATTTCTCAGAATAGATTAATCTAATGCAAGAAACTTGTAACTAATTACAAAGTAAATAATGAAAGTAAATGGAAATCAAGTGCACACATTCTCTATCAATCACTTTCTCTCTCAGATGAAAACCAACAATTCTAATCTAAGCTATCAAATGAAAAGGTAATTTAGTTTACTAATCTATGAGATTACTAATGTGAGATTACTAGTGTGCCAATCTAATCCAATCATAAGGAAATTAAATCAATCTTAACAAAACAACATAAAAACATATAATTAGAATAGCATAAAATAAACCAAACTAAACTTGCATAAATGAAATAACATAAATATTTACAACAAAGGAAAGAGGTGTGCAAGTTGTGGTTGATAATGACCTCCACTCCTTAGCAAGCACACTGAATGATTATCAAAGGTTGGATATCAAAGAAAAAACATGTATTCCATAAAATGATGTTGGAGAATGTTCCAAAGATATTACGATAATTAAACTCTCTTCCTCTCTATCCTCACTTCACAAATTACATTGATAATTTCTTCTCCATTATTCTCTATTCTATAATATCTCATAGCATGGATGGAACACCTTTGAATGAAGGATGCACTCCTATTTATACAAAAACTTAAGATAGCTAATCAATAAATGTAGATCCACAAAGCTCTGCTAAATCCACAATTATCTCCTGTGGTTACAACTGATTACGTAAAAATATGAGACACAAATCCTCTCACACATCTTTAGGAGACACATATAAAAACAACCATGATTCTTCTCCTTTGAATGTGCTTAGTCAATGATCCAAATCTTCTATAGATATTCCACAAACCTTCAAGAGTTCAAATAGAAATTGGAATTTGTGGTTGAGTGGCCAAATAAGGCTCTTGTAGAATCATCAAATAGGCCTACAACATCATAAAACTCATCCCACTTTTAGATATATATGAAAATATGCTAATTTTCTAATATTTAATCATAAATTCTCTTTAAAAAATTAAAATAAATGACTTGGAAAATAATAATGATAAACCCATATGATCATGCAAATGGTATTAATGTAGGGTTATAGAGTTGAAAAATATGGTAAAGAGCTATGAAATATGGTAAAATGATAGAAATGAGGGTGAAAGAGGATGAAATTTTGGAGGCCCAAAAGATGGGTCATGCTGGCAGGAGAAATGGTCTGATAAAAATGCTCGAGGGAGAAGAAACAAGTCATTATGATTATGGGAAGGGTGCCACAAATGGAAACGTAGGAGTGGACTAGAGAAACCAAGTGGTGAAATAGACCAAAAGAGGAAAAGACCAAACAAGAGGGGGATTCAACAATGGTTCATTCAAAATCACAGTAAAACACATGGGAGGGATTAATTTGATAGAGAGGGAAGACAAGGAGATTTTCTCTTTGTGTCAGTGTAGATGAAGAAACCCAAGAGGGCTTGTTAGTTGAGAGATTACAGAGAAGTGGCTTTCCTTGAGGCTGATGAACTGATTGAGAGTGGCTTGACTCAGGACTGATGAACCCACTTGGAAGATTGTGGATTGATGAAACTATTTCCTAAGAGAGATACACTCAAATGCATGTCAGGCGGATGAACCACCAAGGCTAATAATATTGGTTCTTACTCACCGATGAACCAACTCGTGCAATGATCTCTATGCTCCTACAATAGATTATCCACTAATTAACCTTTACCATGTAAGAATGGATTATTCTCTCTAAAAATGAGCAATGACTCTCTCTGCTCATAAAGAACCCCAATGGATATTGAAAAAGTTAAAGGATCTATGGTATAATAGTGGATGCTTTTCTAGAACACTTAAAGGAGAACAAATCTGTGTCCATTTTATTTGAACCCTAATTAAGTGGTGGGTAAAAGTTGTTGAAAATAATACTCAGACGGGGGGTGAATCAGTATTATCTAGTCCTTTTACCAAATCTTCCTTATTTATACTTTGAATTATTTTTGCATATCAGTACCATAAAATAATGAGCATGAATAAGAAGAACAGACAGTCACATCAAAGAACACCAGATATAAGGTGGAAACCCAATGTGGGTGAAAACCACTTGCTGCAATATGTCTCTATCTTCTTTAAAATTAGAAACTCCTTTTACACTGGTCTTGTACTGGTGCAGTCCTTTACCAGTACACAGGCTGCAACCTGCAGAGAGCTACAACTCTCTCTCATTTTCCAGTCTCACCTGGAAGGGAGCTACAAGCCCCTACTTCTTTACAAGGACCACTTTTCATAAATTTTCAAACTAGATCCATATACATCAAACGATCATCAAGTACATATAAATTACAGTCAGCTGCAGTAACCAGATCAAAATAACAGAACTGAAACCCAGAACACTTTATCAACAGAAAAATTCAGTCAACAGAAGATCTTAAGTCAGCTATGCAGTTTTCCTTTTACTGGCCTGCGTCGCTATGCACTTCACCCTTTGCTTCTCTGCGTATACCCGCAGAGCTCCTTCTGTTGTACTGCGTGACCACGCACTGCTTCTTCTACTGCGCTACGTACCGTATGCACCCAAATACTTTATCGCGTCGCATACCTCACTGCAAGCACGCACCCAAAGACACTATCGCGCCGTGTACTGTTTCTGTGCGTGTGCACCTAAACCACCGTCGCTCTGCGTACCCACGCATTGTTCCTTTGTCACCTTACCGTACCTACGCACTGCGCCTTTGTCGCCCCTGCGTACCCACGCACTTATCCTTCTTCTGCTCTGCGTACCTACGCAGAGGCACCGTTAAACACCTGCATACATCAGATTAGGGCTGAATTTACAGATCACCAGTGTGCTACAGTTAGACAGATGCCGAGATTTGATCAACCACTCAGGAGATCACCCTTTACAGATTCGCCTTCCACTTCACTTTCATATAGATCAAGCTTTTTGAAACAATAACCCAAATATTTCAGATCTTAAGATATTCAACCCAAAAGCATACTAAGCCAAATGATCTCCTTTGCTTTATATAGGCAAGCTCTTCCTCAAATCAAGGATCATGGGGCTCAATAATAATAATAAAATAAAACAATACCACAGGCCAGAACCATGATAACACAATACCGTCGGCTAAATACCAAGGGTTAAACATAAGGAACCCCACGTGAGCATGCTTTACTACCTTGAAGTGTGTGCACTGGGGGTACACACCTCATGAATGGGTAACCTGCGTGTCTGGACGCGGTCCCTGCACAGCGTACCTGCTGGTACACATCTTCTGAACTGTTCTCCTGCGTACATCTTAATTTTCATCATATTGAGAGCCCTTGCCATGGTTGTTGCCATCAAGTACAACATTTGTAACCTATAACCATACCAGAAACATAATGCCAACAATATCCCCCTTTGGACTTGATGGCAACCTCAAAAACTTTAGCCACATTCTCCCCATTTGACATCAAGGGAAAAGGGTTATGCTCCCCTTAAGAACATACTCCCCCTGAACCTGCCATAATCCACCAGACACCATTAATGACCAAGAAAGAGACAGAAACATATTGCAGCTATATTCAGACCAGCTTCCATGATCTCCTTTTGTACATCCTCCAAAATGCCAACAATGTATTATATACTCCCCCTGAACCTGTGCCGCAACCCAGCATATGTACGCATATACCCCAGATGAAC
>APFE031365006.1:35572-76618 GCA_000404065.3 Pinus taeda
TTTTTTATTTATATTTTTTAACTATGCTGACATTTAGAATTGTTTACATACTTACATTACACCTTCACATATACTCTATATTGGGTTGTAGAGCACCTCTTGGCAAACATATATTCAAAAACATATACTATATATAATATCTAGTCAATAACTTTGACCCATTTCAAAGCCTTAGTATGTTACAAAAGTATCCATTCATTTAGAGGTCAAGGAAACCTTGATAACTTGAAATGTTAGGCCATCCTTATTTTCTTATTACATGACTTTGCACTTATCCTCATATTTCATTCAAGAATATTTCCAAAAATATACAATCCAATTAAGTCCATCATAAATGATGAGGTTTTGCTCAATTCATTGATTTAAATAAACAAATTAGAGCTATTTTAAATTATCTCTAACATTTCACATTATTCAGGGTTTAAAGTTTTGCATGTTACAACACACACATATAGAGAGGTTCTACCATGTGTGTGTATCTAGACATGGGTAGCGATGGTTAACATGAGGTATTTGGATTTATTATCACACAAAGTTGATGAATTATTATCTTGAGTAACGTGAGTTTTTGGGTTTCAAAATAGTTGACATTACTCACTTCAAAATGAATATTTTTATTTTTTTGAATATTTTTTTGTAATTTTTCATATTTGATATTTTTAACTAAACAGTTTATTTTTATTTTTTATTATTATTATTATTAATATTATTTTGTTTGACTTGACTCATGGAGGACTTGAACCTTGAATCTGATGCTTTACATACTATTTCATAACATGAAAATTTCCAATTAAACTATACCCTATGAATTATTTGTTATTTAACTAATTTTCTTTAACATATTTATGAATTAAATTATTATTTTTGTAAATAAACCAGCCTAGATCCATCTTAACCCCGGATCTATCAAGCGCCAAGAGGGAGCAAATATCTTGAGGTCCAACCTCTTTTTTGAGTGGAAAACTTGAGGAAAGGTTTTCACTGCAAGATATTTGATCCCTCCCAACGCTTGATAGATTTAGGGTCAAGATGGATCTAGGTTGGTTATATAATGTTATTTAATATCTATATTTGTATCTATGTGTCTCTTTCTTATTCCCTCTCTCTATCTCAACCCCCAAACAAACACATTCTCTTTCCCTCCCTCTCCATCTCCCTCTCTCTCTATCTTTGCTTCTCTCCATCTCCCTCTTCTTCTCTCTCTTCCCTACTGCCCTCCTCTCTCCCTCACTCTCTCTCCATCTCTTCCTTGTCACTCCCTCTCTCACTCGTCTCTCTCCCTCTATGTTTTTCTTCTTCCCTCCCTCTATCTCCCTCTCTCTCCTTCTATCTCTTGAGTCTTTTATTTGTTCCTTCCTCTCTCTACCTTTCTCTCCCACCTCTTGTCACATACCCATATCAATTTTTTTTAATTCGTTTAACTACATGAAAAAATATTGATTTAATCATTCAACATTTATATATATAAAGATTTGCAAAAACCGAATCGTATTATTTACTTTGTATCTTTTAGTACATAGATATTATCAATGGTCTATGACAATATTTAATTTTCTTAGGGAGCTGCCAAGATATATAAGTCATAATATATTATTTAAATGGAACCTAGGTGAACTCAAGTCACATGACTTGGTTCTAAGATTGATTTATACCATATAAGAACTGCTACAATAATTTAATTACTTTCTTAATTTTGGGCGGCTGACTGCCTTAGGACTTCAGACCCACTGTCTTTGGAACTTTCTTTGTGGTTTCCAATTGGCTTTGCTTCATGTGGGTAAGTGTGTTGCATCAATGGTGGTCCATATCCTCCATATCAGACGATGGATAAGATTATCCATGGACCTAAGCTCTGGCTGGGTGAGGAGGCCGAACCTTTGTTGCATTTGCCTCCTGTTGGCTTAGCCTCAGGTTCTCTGTGGAGATTTCCTTCCAGTAAGAGACTCTGTTAACAATTTTCTTCATTCGGTGACGTGCTTAGTTCTGCTTTGGAAATGTTATCATTGTGACAGAGGATTATCCTCTATTCCACATCTTTCCTATCATGGCTATCCTTTCTTTCGGGTGCAGTTCGGTAGAGTCTTCTCTCAGGTCGAGTAAGATTTTTCTAAAAATCATCATCTTTGTAATTGTTACTGTTTTTTCTTGTTTTCAATTATCGCTTAAGGTAAACCTATTCGTTGGTGTTTTTTTGGGCTTCCATGCTCGAGCATTGGAGAATTTGGTGGCTCAGATCCTCCTGCTGGAATATTTAACACTCAAGCAAATCTTCACCAAGTATGCATGAGGATTTTGGTTAAGAAAGGAAGCATTTTATAATTTTCCTTTTGGCTTGTAATATTGGACTCTGGAACAATGAATATATATGTGATTATTTTAAGGCTCAGAGCTTGTATTTTAAATGAATGGTTTTTGGCCCATAAGCCTCTATTCTGATTATACTTTTCCATCTATAATTAACTCGCAAGCTTGGTAGAGGCTACAAGGATTAGATTCTGAAGTTTAAGGGGTATAAAGAAACCTTGAATGGAACTTTGTTCCTCTCATCTATATTCTTGAAGTTACAATCTAGTGATTTCACCTATATTTTGTTACCTCTTTCAAATTAATGGTGATAACGATGCTTGGGTTCCATACTCTATTTCATTGTGATGAAATCATAATTTTAAGAAATTTTATTATTTAAGAGTTCTTGGAAATATTGTATTGGTTTATGCCACATTACTAAATTCTTGCATGATTAGCAACTTACTTTTTATTGCTATACTAGACCAGTTCTTCATGATGGTTGGCATTTAAGTACCTAGGTTATATTTTAACCGTAGTGGCATGCATTTAGTTTCTAGTCTAGAATTTAGTCATTTTATCATGTTTCTATTGAATGTGATTCCATCTCTACCTATTTTCTTGTTAATTTGGTTATCGAGATTCCTCAACCTATTTTCCTTACCTAGGAATTACAATGTCTACGACCACTCCATTGCTTTTACTGAGTTTTGAGTTTTTGTAATCTGAGACTAAACATAAATTCACATTTCGTTTCCCATCCTTCAAGGTTATAAATTTAATTGTTGGGGTATCGGTAGAATTTATCTTCCTTTTTCTCATTGCCTGTTTACAATAGTCATTTTCTTATTTATAGAGTACTATGAGTTTAAAGAAAAATACATTAATTAATTCTCTTCATCTTTAAAGTCTACCCTTAACGGTAGCTAATGTTTCACCTACCTTAGATATACAAATCATACATAATTCCTTTCATGTATACTAAATATGTAAATAATAGCTAATAGAGTTACTTGAAAACATATTCACCCTATCTTTCAGTAAATAGTTTCTATGATTAAGTGTTCGAGATTCCAGAATATACTCATTTGGCTAGCTGAACTAGACCTTAATCTTTGGTTTTGTCTTCCCTCCCAGCCATGACACCTGTGTTGTTTTCGCTTTATGACTCCCCTCAAGCTACCCCTCACATGGTTTCTCCTAAAAAACTTCCATCTTGAACAGTAATAGCTATCTGGTCTTAACCAGACTTAGCTACTTTGTCACTATCTGTCCTTCCAACGCATTTAATCTCTTTCTTTTTAATATCTCTCAATCTGTTTCCTCCTTCTTCCTCTCCAGATCTCAGATACCTCCATCCTCTTGATACCTTCCTTAGAATAAATCTCGCAAGGAAGTAGTTAGGGTTGGGTAACCACTGAGCCTAATTGCTTGAGGAATAAAATTGTCACCCTTTAGACAATTCATTCTCATTTAAGTTCAATCAAACAATTACTGCAATCCTTCCGACATTCCACTTTTCATGCATTTTCATCAAAATTAACTAATTATATAAACTTAATCAGTATTCAGTTTGATTAAAAATGTAGTACATCAATATTTACATATATGGAGGACATCACATCTTCCCCCTTAATATTGAACATCATCCCGATGTTCCTCTATTGAAAATAGCTTCGAACAAATCTCCCCCATAGTTTGTTCATCTTCCTAGGTAGCCTCCTCTAGCCCAAAATGCTCCCATTGTTCTTTAACTTGGGTGATAACTTGTCTCTGTAGCATTATTTCTCTTTGATCAAGTATACCGATTGGTTCGATTAGGAACTCACCTTCTGGTTTGAGTTGTATGCTAGAATAAAATTTTAGTCAATTCATGAAATCAAAACATAAATCAGCTATACAATCTTTATGTGTGTTTGTGTGTGTGTGCGTGTGGGGTGTGTGTATATATATATATATATATATATATTATATATGGTAGATTATGAGAATCCAAACCCTCTGACTCACTTTTTAATCCGCCAATTATTATGTGTTTGGGGTATATATATATATATATATATATACAAAAACATGAGAGACATTGTTGATCCAGATTTAAACAGGAACGCAACAAATTACAGAGATGACCATAAACACAGAGATGCATCGGAAATAATACTTCATTTCATTCATGTAAAATACTTAAATGTGCTTACAAACAGGAATGGAAATAAACCAGCTAGGGCGATGGTAGCTTATCTCTGAGAAGAGATGTGTCGGCTACATTCCTCTGAACTACTTGACAATGAGGCTCAAGGGCCTTTTTATTATTGAATAATGAGAGCAAAACCTAAACAACCAAAACCCTAACCCGAGGACATGTAACACCAAGAGTTTATGGGCCCTGTTGGGGTGAGTTGGACATCCAACTTCTTGGGGTTGTGACTTGGTCATATTATCTCCATTTGACGCGCATGATAGCCCATTGGAAAGATATCTCTGAGGACTACGATGAAAAGATGAGTTTAGATACTAAATCGTTGGTGGTAGTTTTCCAAAAAAACTTCATTTAGGGCCTCAAAACGGCTCCGGAAGTTTAGGACCCAAAAACTACTAAAAATAGTAAATTGTGCTACAATTAAGGAAACTAAAAAACCAAAAGAAGAAATGGTGGGGGTCCAAGTGGAATTGGTGGGTGGCCACCAATATCTACCTGGATCATTCCTCCCCCCTTAGGAAGAAATGGTCCCCATTGCGTTGAGTTCCACCATGAGATGAGGGAACTTCTACTAAGTCCCTAGTGAGCCACTTGCCCTGGTGAAGGAGTTGACCTACTTTGACAATTAGATACAGTTGGATATTCTACTGACGAGTGTGCTTGATCTATGTGTCCATGATCTAATCAGTTGCAGCTTGTTCTATGCAATTTGGATTTAACTCTATGGGTGTGAGTTGTTCTGTAATGTCGGATGTGTCTAGTAATGGTGGAAAGTATGGCCGAAAGCAGTCCACATTGAACACTGAGTGTAGGCCAAGGCATGGGGGAATGTTGAGCTCAAATGCATTGTCTCCCACAGCCTTGGTAATGGTCTAAGGACCATATCAGAGTGGTCTTAGTTTTTGATAGGCTCAGGTAACGTGTTCCTTTTGCAAATGCAACTAGACTTTGTCGCCCACCTAAAACTTGTGTGGCACCCAATGTTGATCATGTCGCTGCTTGTACTTGGCATTTCATTTCTACAAAATGTCATGGACCCACTAGCGAATATGTTAGATGTGCTCAATGAATCTATTTGCCTTATCTGTTTTGGATTGGGCATGAGTCAAATCTATGTGAGTAGCTGCAAATGGCATGGCCACATCAATGGGACATAGTGGCTGGAATCCCAAGCTCACCTGAAAAGGGTTGTTGCCAGTCGAACTGTGGAGAGCCCAGTTGTAGCTGTGTTGAACATAGGGGAGGCTCTCGTCCCATGTGCGCGGATGATTTGAGTTGTATATGCATAGAATGTGTACGATCATCCTATTGACAACCTCTGTCTAGCCATCAGTTTGAGGATGGAAGGTTGTGGACTTAGTGAGTTTGGTGTCTAGCATCGACCAGAGACTATACCAAAATGTACTCAGGAACTTGTTGTCCCGATCTGAGATGATAGAATGTGGGATTCCAAAGTGTACCCACACTCGTTCAAAGAAGATTTTAGCAGTATCTTCTACTGTGATATTCTTCTTGCAGACCGCCATAATGGGCATCTTCGAGAGCTTGTCGATGACCACAAAAGCACAGTTATTTCCATGCTTAGTGGAAGGAAGGCCTGACATGTAATCCATGGAGATGGATTCCAAAGTTAAAATAGGGGTAGGTAGCAGGGTATATGGCCTTACTTCTTTATGGTCGGTTTGGCAATGGCGTAGGCAATGCATGATCTAATATACTTCCCGACATCTTGTCGAAGATTCAACCAATAGAAATACTTCTGCACGAATGCCACCATTTTCTCAACCCTGAAATGACTAGTAGCCTGACTGTAGTGTGCTTCCCAAATCATCTTGGCACGATCACTTGAAGGAACAAAAAGGTGACTCAGGTGGCATAACAGGACATCTTGGAGGTGAAAATCTAGAATAGGCTGACCCTCCAAGGGTGTCTAGTATGTGTGGCCAAATTCTGGGTTGCTTTTATAGAGAAGTGGCCAATCAGAAGTCTTGTGCCCATAAGAGTTGAGCACAGTGGTTAAAGCCATGATCGGTGGTCAACTAAGGGAATCTGCAACATTATTGGTACTGCCTTTATTATACTTGATATTCAAATGGAATTGTTGCAGGTATGTGGACCACTTCTGATGGCTATCATTCTGCAATTTCCCTTGGGTCTATATGAACTGCAGGGGTCGGTGGTATGTGTGGATGACCATTTCCTTCACCAAAATGTAATGCTTCCATTATCGGAAGGCCTACACAATGGAATACATCTCTTTGTCATAAGTGGGATACTTCCAGACTATTTCTGAAATTATCTCACTGTGATATGCCACTAGATGCTCGTGTTGAGTCAGTACTGCCCCAATAGCATAGTCAGAGGCATCTATCTCGACCTCAAATGGTTGTTGCAAGTCTAGTAATGTGAGCATTGGTTTCGAGTAGAGGCAATCTTTCAACTCTATGAATGCCTTCTATTGAGATTCAGACCAAAAGAATTTTGCTTTTGCTCCTCCCTTGGTGGCTTGACTCAAGGGCCAAGTCATATGAGAAAATCCCAACATGAACCTGCGGTAGAAGTTGGCAAGGCCTAGAAAGCTGCGAAGCTCTGTCAGAGTGGTTAGAGATGGCCAATCCTGAATGAATTGGATCTTGGTTGGATCCTCATGCACCCCTGTTCATCAATAATGTATCCCAGATACTGAACCTGGCTCATGCCAAAAGTGAATTTCTCCAAATTGGCACATAGCTTCTATTGCACAGTGTTTAGAGAACCTGTCGGATGTTGTGGAGGTTCTCTTCCCAACTCTTGCTGAAGATCAAGATGTCATCCAAGTATACCACTACAACTAAGTTGGTGAATGGTTGCAAGATGTCATCCATTAGCCTCATGAAGGTTGCAAGAGCATTCGTCAATCCGAAAGGCATAACCAACCATTCGAAAATGCTCTCCTTGGGTTTGAAGGCAGTCTTCCACACATCGGAGGGTTCGATTGGTACTTGGTGATATCTTGACTTCAAATCGATCTTGCTGAAATATTTTGTCCCCTTCAGTTAGTCCAAGAGGTCATCAATCTGTGGGATCGGGTACCTATTATAAACAGTGATCTTGTTCAGCGCCTGATAGTCAATACAGAGTCTCCAAGTCCTATCCTTATTTTGTACCAACACGATCGGGCTCCCACAGGGCGACGAACTCAGACAGATGTGACATTTTTACAATAGCTCCTGAATCGACCTCTTGATTTCATTTTTCTCCAGAACAGAGCACCGATAGATTGGTCCATTGGGAAATGGTGCACGTAGGGCTAGATCAATGGAGGGCTTGACCTAACAGTGTAGAGGAACCCCTATGGGGGAGGTGAAGATGTCCTCGTACTCCTCCACAACCTTGTCTGTCTGTAGTTGTCATGTAGAGGGGCCCTGTCTGGAGGTCATGGTCACCGACTTCTTCTTTCCTTGAGGGTGAATCATCAGGAAAACAAATTTCCTAGTTTTGGAAATGAGCTTACTGCATTGTTTTACAGTAACCAAAGAGATGGTGGTAGGCGGTGCTACCTCTGGTATCTTGTACAACTTATTTCCAAAAGTAACAATAACAACTTGGGGCCTTGATTCACAACATGTCACTTCCACAGGTATGGCTTTCCTAATAATACATTACAAAATTCAAGGGGGGAAATTTCACACAATACCTCATCCATGAAGGGCTTGATGTTGTATGGAAGGTAACACTACTGGCTCATGCGAAGATCCCATCCTCCATGAAGCCACCTGATGGTGTATGGTTGTGGATGTGTCGTGGTTAGTAAGCCCAGCCACTTCACGACCTCTGCCGAAATGAGGTTCTTTTGGCTCCTGCTATTGACAATGAACTGTAGCAAGGAGCCCTTTACCCACATTTGGGAGTGGAAGAGACGCTCCTCCTCCTCTGGATATTCAAGTTCCTCCTTCTAGATATTCATGGTGGCAATGGTGGCATTGGGCTTTGCATCGATAATATACTTCCCTTTTTCATTCCCCTTGTCGGGTTCTGACTCAGAGTTGGAACATGCATCTAATTTTGAAACCTTTAGCTCGGCCACCAGTGACTGCTTGGCCCGATAGTCACTTGTGTTGTGAGTGGAGCTCTTATGGAACTCACAACACTTTCCCCTGTCCTTTTTCCGCTTCGCGACACTGTTCTTTTCTTGCAGCTTTGGCGAGTTGTCTTGGGCTGCCCCACCTTGTTTTTGTCCTTTGTTCTATGGTTTGGGGGAACCTTTCCCTTGTTTCAAATGCGTAGATCCAAAGTCTCGGTTCTTCTGTTTAAACTTTCTCTCAACATTGACAACATATTGATATGCCATGTCGAGCGATGAGATGCTCAGAAATTCTATTTCTTCCTGGATGTACTTGTGTAGGTAGCCACAGTATTTGAGTACCAAATGATACTATGTATCCTTGATACCCAACTTTGTACAAAGGGTATGGAAAATATTGGTAAACTCTGGCACGTCTTGGTCCCTTCCCTGCCGCAACGTGGTCCACTTTATGTATTGATCCTCATAGCTTCCGACAGGGTAGTACTACTCCTTGATGGCATCTTGAAGTGAATTGCAAGTTGGTGCGGCTGAAAATAGTGAGCCTATACTTTCATCCTTCTACTTGCAGTAGGTTTCCCATCAATCCTTGATGTGAGGGGCTATTTTGAGAAGAGCGAAAATAAAATTTTCCAGATTGGAAAAATCATGAACAGAAAAATAACCCTCTAGCAAATTTAACCATTTATCGATGGTATATGGATCTATTTGACCCTCAAATATGGGGATTTCAAAATTAACTTGTACCTTAAACGGTCTGGCATTTTCAGAGTAGCTGTTGGAAGCTGATGCATCGCCCCTGGGTAGTCACTGAAGGATATGGGCAAAGTTGTCCATCATCGTGTTCCTTTGTCACTCGAGGGCTTCTTTGAGAAAAATTTTGATAGGATCTCCTGCCTCCTCATCTTTCGTTTCATCTAACATGGGAGACCGTGAGGTTGGTATTGCAAAGGTTCAACTAATTCAAGCCCTAACTCCTTATATCCTGACCTCGTTGGGGACATGCAAAGAAAAACAGAGAAAAAAAGCAGACCCCTCTGATACCACTAATCTAGATTTAAACAATAACGCAACAAATTACAGAGATAACCATAAACACAAAGATGCAGTAGAAATAATATTTCATTTCATTAATGTAAAATATTGAAATATGCTTACAAACAGGAATGGAAATAAACCAACTAGGGAAATGGTAGCTTATCTTTGAGAAGAGATGTGGCAGCTATATGCCTCTGAACTGCCTTACAATGAGGCTCAAGGGCCTTTTTATTATTGAACAATAAGAGAAAACCCTAAACAACCAAAACCCTAACCTGAGGAGATGTAACACCAAGATTTTATGGGCCCCGTTGGGGTGATTTGGACAACCAACTTCCCAGGGTCACGACTTGGTCATATTATCTTCATTTGACGCACATGATAGCTAGTTGGAAAGATCTCTCCAGGGACTATGATGCAAAATAAGATGTTAGAGAAATACTTGCTGGTGGTAGATTTCCAAAAGAAACGTCGTTTAGGGCCTCAAAATAGCTCCAGAAATTTGGGACCCGAAAAACTATTAAAAATAGTAAATTGTGCTACAATTAAGGAAACTAAAAAACCGAAAGAAGCAATGGTGGGGTTCCAAGTGGAATTGGTGGGTGGCCATCAATATCCACTTGAATCAATTGTGCACATTGGTCCAATTCATGTTAAAATTTGAAAAGGACTGCAAAATCAAGTTGCCAATTTGGTGCATCCATTCCATTGCAATGTACTTTTCTTGGCCCAAGCACGAACATAGACATGGTCTCCCACCTAGAATTCCCAAAAACTTCTTTTCTAATTAGCATAATTATTTTTTCGATCTTGAGCGACCTTTAAATTAGTTCATACTTCTTTAACCATTTCTTCCATTTCCACTAGCATATCAGGCCCTAGTATTAACTTATCTTCTAGGCCACCCCAATTCGAGAGAGTCCTACATTTACACCCATAAAACACTTCAAAAGGGCTCATTTGTAAAGAAGTGTGATAACTGTATGTACTAGATGTAAATGCTCTTCACACTTAGACAGTTGTTGCATTACATAAGCTTGAATAATATCCTCCACTACCTGCTTTACTCATTCAGTCTACCCATCCATCTGAGGATGGTAGGAAATACTAAAACGCAGTTGAGTGCCCAATTTTTCAAAAAAGACTTTCCAAAAGGTTGATGTAAATTTTACATCACAGTCTGAAATTATAACTTTTGGTATGCGGTGCGTCTTAAAAATAGTTTTCATAAATATGTTAGCGATATGTACTACCTTATATGTAGATTGTATAGGTATGAAGTGAGCAGATTTTCTCAACTTATTAACTACAACCATTATTGAATCATTCAATTTCCTTGACTTGGACAACCTTTTTATAAAATCGATAGAAATAACTTCTCATTTCCATTCCGGAATAGGTAATGGGTGAAGTAAAATGGCTGGGTGATAGTTTTCTATTTTGACTTGCTGGCATTCCAAAGACTGGGCCAAATATTTAGCCACCTTCATCTTCATGTCAAGCCAGAAATATCCCTTTCTAAGTGCATTATAAATTTTGCATATTCAAGATGGACGACATATAGAACCTTGTGAAATTCGTCTAAAATTAAATTTTTAATAACCTTTATGTTAGGTACATACATTCTCGCTCTATAGCTCAATATACCTTCTTGATTTACTTCATATCCAAGCTATTATTCTTTGTTGTACGAAATTTTATTCTGCTGCCACAGAAATTGATATTTGGGATCCTGCATTGTTGCCTCCTTGATTTTCTCTTTGAATGTGTTTTAGACTTCACTAAATGATACTTCATATAAAAATAATAATTTCCTACTTAATGCATAGCCACATGTTCTCTTTTCCTTTCAAGTGCTTAGTTTCAAAGTCGAAGCCACTTAAAAAATCAACCCAATGAGATTTCCTAACATTCAAAGTGGGTTGTTTAAAATAGTTAGTTAAACTATGATAATCAGTCATTAACAAAAATTTCTACCCAACAGGTAATGTCGCCACATTTTTAATGCATGAATGGCTGTTGTCAACTCTAAATCATAGGCTGAGTACTTTTTCTCATGCTCCTTAAGATTCCTAGACTTGTAAGCAATGACCTTTCCTTCTTGCATTAGTATGCCACCTACGCCTTCTTTGCTAGCATCTGTACAAACCACGTAATATTTATTTGGATCAACAATGCTTAAAATGGGTGTGGTGGTGAGTAAATGCTTAAGCTGATCAAAACTATTTTGGAAATCTATGCTCCACTTAAAAGTCTTTCCTTTCTTTTACAGTGAAGTGATAGGATAGGCTACACTGGAAAATCCTTCAATGAATCTTCTGTAGTATCTAGCTAGACCCATTAATGACCTTATATCAACCACATCTTTTGGTACCGGCCACTCCATTTTGCTCTTTATCTTTTCTGGTTCCATAGCTATCCATCCTTAGTAATGACATGGCCAAGATATTAGATTTGTTCTTTAAAGAAATTATCACATTTTTTGTACTTGACATACAACTGGTGTTCCCTTAAAACTTGCAGGACAATATGGAGGTGCTCTTTATGCTCTTCTACCGTCCGAGAGTAAATTAGTATATCATTGATAAAAATTAACACAAATTTATCCAAATATTGATAGAATATACTCTTCATAAGGCACATGAAGGTTTCGGGTGCATTTGTTAACCCAAAGGGCAGCACAACAAACTCATATTGCCCATATTGAGTTCTAAAGGCTGTTTTTGCTATATCCTCTTCCTTGATTCTAATTTGATGATAACCCAATCGAAGATCGATTTTTGAAAACATAGTTTCTCCTTTCACTTGATCAAACAAATCATCTATACGAGGTAGGGGACACTTGTTTTTTATGGTTAATTTATTTAGTTGGCGGTAATCCATACACATTCATAGGGTTCCATCCTTCTTTTTAACAAAAAGTATCGGGGCTCCTGAAGGTGATACACTTGGTCGAATATATTTTTTGTCAAGTAGTTCTTGTAACTGCATTTTTAGTTCTGTTAACTTTATTATACTCATGCGATAAGGGGCTCCAGATACCGGAGCAGGCCCTGGTATTAATTCAATGGTGAAATATGTATCCCTTTTTGGCAGAAGTCCTGTAATTTCTTCAGGAAATACATCCGGAAAATTTTTCACTATCGGTATATTTTCTAAGGTGACAAAATTTCCTTTTGAATTAAAGTACCCTACTTGTATTGCATAAATCTAGCATCCCTTCCAGATACACTTGGCCAATTCGGAGGTTGTCACTAGCCTCAACTTTAAGGGTCTTATTATTCCATGAATTTGTCATCTATTTCCTTCCTCGTCCATATAGCTAGTAGTTTTAATTTTACAGTTAGTGAGGGACCAATACTTTTCCAACCAATCCATGCCGATTAAAATATCATACAATCCTAAGGGAAAAACATTCAAGTTTGCCATAATAGACTGACATGCTATTTGTAGGGCACAATTTCTTACCTTGGCCAACACTCTTCTCTTGGCTCCCGTAGCTAATTGTACTAACCAGGGATTTTTAAACTTAACAGCTTGCAAACAACATTGTTCTACTATCTTGGGACTAATGTAACTCAAGGTAGCTCCGGGATCAATTAAAATAGACACAGTTTGGTTGAGGATCTTACCTTCAAACTCTATCATGGTCGGCTGGTACTCCACTTGATGGTCTTCAAGAGAAACATTGATTTTAGGCATGCATATTGCCACTTCTCCTACTATTGATGCTTCTTGAATATGTGCCACATGATCGGTTCCCTTGCGGTGTGGAAAATTTTTAACATAATGGGGTCTTCTGCATCCCCAACATTGTACTGGGGGTCTAGCTGCCATCTCCACTTTAGTCATTTCTCTTGATCTCACTGGGCAATTTGAACCTCAGTTGATTTTTGTTCATGTTTCTATTTTCCTGCCCTTTACGGGGTTTGTTGACCACAAATTTATTTAGTTTACTACTGGATGAAAATTTACTCCCCTTTTTGTCATTCCATCTCTTACCTCCTTCCCCTTTTAGCTTTTTTTGTTGGTAACATATTCGAGCCTTCCGTATGACCTCATCCATGGTTTTGGTTTATCGAACTCAAGGTGCTTTTTCATAAACAATGGCAAGTTGCTGACAAACCACTGCACCTTAGCCTTTTCTTCCCATATGTATGGGACATATCACAATAAATATGTGAATTTGGTTATGAACTCATCCATAGATAGTTAACCCAATCGAAGGTCATGAAACTCCTTGTTTCTTTCATCATAAAATCTTTGAATTAGATATTTTTCCTTAAAATATCTTTGAAATTTGTCCCAAGTTATGCTTTTCTTATTTACACCACGAACTGTTTTTACTTCCTCCCACCACAAGGTGGCTTTTCCTTGCAGTTGAAAGATGGCCAACCGAGACTTTAAGTTATGATCATATTCGTACAACTAGAAATACTTATTCATGTTGATGAGTCATGCTTCTACTACCTCTTCTTGTTCACCATCAAAGAGGGGAGGATTTATCTTCTAAAATTCTCCCTAAAGTTCTACTTTTTATCTATTTTTCTTTTTGTGTTCTGATACATTACCGGATTATTCTTCTTAGTTCGCTTCAACACCTTCAGTTTCTGCTCTCTTAGTATGAAATTCTTGTTCGCCAGCCATGTTTCCCTGCTCAATATTGGCAATTTTTTGTCATTGATTCTATCTATCTGGCAGACTCTTCATGATATTTTCCTATTCTTGCATCAACAATTCATTGTTTGCCCGCATTCGAGCCATTTCCTCTTTTAACTCTTGCATAGTTTCCAAGATTGTAGTGTGAGTATTACGCTTCTCTTCTCCCAGTTGTACCCATACCTCAAGATTGGTCTCCTGAAAGGTTGCTACTCCTGTCCCAGTCATTGTTCGGTGTGGTACGGTTCCCATTCCTCTCATACTAGGTGCTTTTCCACCTCTTTGTGTACATCACAAATGTTGTTAATCATTATTTTCCACAAGTCTCAGTTTTGTAGCCTGATCTCTCTGATACCACATGTCACATACCCATATCAATTTTTTTTTTAAATTCATTTAACTATAGGATAGAATATTGATTTAATCATTCAACACATATATAAAAATATTTGCAATAACTGAATCATATTATTTACTTCATATCGTTTAGTACAGAGATATTATGAATGGCCTACGACAATGTTTAATTTTCCTAGGGCACTGCAAAGATATATAAGTCATAATATGTTATTTAAATGGAACCTAGGCGAACTCATGTCACATGAATTGGTTCTAAGCTTAATTTATACCATATAACAGTTGGTACAATAATTTAATTACTTTCTTAATTTTTGGTGGCTGACTATCCCAAGACTTCGGACACACTGCCTCTAGAATTTTCTCTATGGTTTTCAGATACCTCTTCTTCGTGTGGGTAAGTGTGCTACATCAATGGTGCTCTGTTATCCTCCAGACCATATGGTGGAGAAGATTACCCATGAACCTAAGCTCTGGCTAGGTAAGGAGGCCGAACCTTTGTTGCATTTGCCTCACGCTGGCTCAGTCTTTGGTTCTCTATGGATATTTCCTTCCGGTAAGAGACTCTGTTAACAATTTTCTTCATTCGGTGGCACACTTAGTTTCGCTTTGGAAAGGTTATCATTGTGACTGAGGATCCTCCTCTGTTCCATAACTTTCCTATCATGGCTATCCTTTCTTCCGAGTGCATTTTGGTAGTGTCTACTATCAGGTCGGGTAATAGTTTTCTAAAAATCATCATCTCTGTAAATGTTATTGTTTTTTCTTCTTTTCAATTATCACTTAAGCTAAAAATATTCTTTTAAGGCTCAAAGCCTGTAATTCTTTTAAGGCTCATAGCCTATATTCTAAATGAAGGGTTTTCGACCCATAAGCCTCTATTTTGATTATGCTTTTCCATATGTAATTAACTTGCAAGCTTGGTAGAGGTTACAAGGTTTAGATTCTGAAGTTTAAAGGGTATAAAGAAACCTCGAATGGAACTTTGCTTCTCTCGTCTGTATTCTTGAAGTTACAATCTGGTGATTCCACCTATATTTTGTTATCTCTTTTAGATTAATGGTGATAATTATGCTTGGGTTCCATACTCTATTTACTTGTCAGGAAATCATAGTTTTAAGAAATTATGTTATTTCAGAGTTCTTGGAAATACTGTATTAGTTTATGCCGTGCTACTAAATTCTTTTGTGACTAGCAACTTACTGTTTATTGTTATACTAGACTAGTTCTTCATGATGGTTGGGGTTTAAGTACCCAGGTTATATTTTAATGGCAATGGCATGCATTTAGCTTCTAGGCTGGAATTTAGTCATTTTGTCATGTTTCTATTGAATGTGATTCCATCTCTGCCTATTTTCTGGTTAATTCAGTTATCGAGATTCCTCGACCTATTTTCCTTACTCAAGAATGTCGATGTCTACGACCACTCTGTTGCTTTTACTGAGTTTTGAGTTTTCCTAATCTGAGACTAAACATAAATTCACATTTCATTTCCTATCCTCACAGGTTCTAAATTTAATTGTTGGGGTATTGGTAGCATTTATCTGCCTTTTTCTCATTATCAGTTTACAATAGTCATTTTCTTATCTATAGAGTTCTGTGAGTTTAAATAAAAATACATTCAGTCATTCTCTTCATCTACAAAGTCTATGCTTAATGGTAGCTAATGTTTCTCCTACCCTAGCTACAAAAATCATACATAATTCCTTTCATATATACTAAATATGTAAATAATAGCTAATAGAGTTACTTGAAAACATATTCACCCTATCTTTCAGTAAATAGATTCTATGATTAAGTGTTCAGGATTCCAAAATATACTCATCTGGCTAGCGAAACTGGACCTTAATCTTTGGTTTTGTCTTGCATCCCAACCGTGAGACCTGCATTGTTTTCGCTTTATGTCCCCCTCTGGGCTACCCCTGACACAGTTTCTCCTCAAGAACTTCCATTTTGAACAGTAATAACTATCTGGTCCTAACCAGACTTAGCTACTTTGTCACTATCTGTCATTCCAGCATAGTTAATCTCTTTGTTTTTAATATCTCTCAATATTTTTCCTGCTTGTTCCCCTCCAAATCACAGATGCATTAATCCTTTTGATCCCTTCCTTGGAATAAATCTCTCAAGGATGTAGTCAGGGTTGGGTAACCACTGAGCCTAACTGATTGAGAAATAAAACTATCACCCTTTACACAATTCATTCTCATTTAAGTTTAATCAAACAATTACTGTCAATATTCTGACATTCCACTTTTCATGCATTTAAATCAAAATTAACTAATTATATAAACTTAATCAGTATTTAGTTTGTTTAAAAATGCAATAAATAAATATTTACATATATGGGGGACATCACACATCCCTCTATATCTCCCTCCCATCACTTTCTCTATCTCTTCCCTCTAACTTTGTCACTATATCCCTCCCTCTCTCCTATCTCTCCCCTCCATCTCTATGTCTCCCTCTCTCTCTCTTCCCCTTCTCTCCCTATCTCTCTGCTCTCTTTTTCTTTCTCTTTTGTCCTCTCCTCTCTCCCTCAATCTCTCTCCATATCTCCCTTGTCACTCACTCTCTCTCTCCATCTCTATCTCTCTATGTTGTTTTTATTTCCTCCCTCTCTCCCCCTCTAACTCCCTCTCTCTCCCTCTCTCTCTCCCCCCTCCTCTCTCTCTTCATTCATCTCTCTCCCCCTCCCTCTCTCTCCCCCCATCACTCTCTCTCTCTCTCCTCCCTCCAACTCTGTCACTATCTCCCCTCCCCCCTCTAAAATCCAATCCCATTGTATTGTGTTTAATAAAGTATCTAAATTAAAAATACTCAATTGGTTGTAAAATATTAAACCTATATTTTGGATCAATCATGTCAAATAAATACAATAATGAAAAACTTAAAAGAATCATGCACTATCTTTTCTCTATTATTGCTAATCACTTTGCTTTCCCTCGTCACTCGATGCTTAGTTAAGATGGATCCTTAGTGGTTCTCAATAATATTATTTATATTATAAAAATTTCACATCTTCATATCTAAAAGTATTTTCAATTTTCATTTTATTAAAATTTAATTTCTATGAGAATATTTTTAGTAGTCATGAGGATAGATGGTTTAGGTAAATTTCAAAAATAATCATAACGTTTTACCTCTTAGATTTAATTAAAAAATGTTATAGAATTAAATTAAAATAAAATAATTTGATTATGAAATAACTTATGGCTTTGGGCATGTGGTACTATAGAACATGGCATTGGCCCATGGTATTTTAACAAAGACTATTTACAATTTAATAATATCCATGGTAAAGTGGGGCTGAATATCCATGGTTAAGAATCTTGTCATATTGTTATAAAATATTTTGATATGAAATAAGTTACTGTTTTTGGGGGTGTGGTATTGATAAGTCATGGTATTGGCCCATGGTATTGTAACAAAGTCTATTCAAAAGTTTATAACAAAATCAAAATATAATATGTTGAATTTTATTATTTTTATTATTTCAACATTTTATTATTACTTGAGCCAACATTTAAATGTTTGCACCCAACTTTTTTTTATTATTTGAATGTTGCTTATTACTTTTAACTTTTTATTTGATTAATTAAGACACATTTAAATATTTACACTTATTTCCCGATATCACTTTTAACTTTTTTTTTTTTTTTAATTGAGTCGACATTGAAAATTGCTTACATACTTACATTACACACACCTACACATCTACCCTATACTAAAATGCAGGGCGCCTCTGGGTGCAATAACTTTTCATTCAAAGATAATAATTACATCATGAAATATTTATTTCCAAAATCCTACTCACCTCACTCTTACCAAATTTATTGGCCTGTAGGTAATTACCCAAAAATATAACACACTGCCAGAGATGCTTTGATAACCAGAAAATATAAGGTACATAAACCCAAAAGATTAACAAATGAGAATTGACCATGACTCATTATACATCAGAGGATGTTCCAAAGTTGAATTGTATGGTCCTAAACAAGGTGATGGTGAAGGTCAGAACTCACATTGAATATTTTTTTCCATATGGGCCATTCTACCTTGCATGCGTCTATCTTTTAATGAAGATGCCATTGTCCCCTTTGGAGACTCACAAGTTTGTCCTGCATGTGCCATTGATTCTCTAGAGGTCATTCATTAAGCAAATGACAACATTTCTATCCTCCTTGTCCCTACTAAGTTGTTCTATAAACATTTTGGTTTGATGGAGATAACTTTCAAAATTACCTTTTCTAGTGTCTGTAACAAGAGTTGATAAGATTAGGATTTACTGCACTGCCCTAGCCAAGAGCCTCATAGTGATATTGAATATAATTCCCTCTCTCCCCTACCCCATTTTGATGTGGCATTAAAAACTTCAGAACATAACAATAGGCTATGAACCTAGGATAGCTACAAGACATATACAAAATATTCCAGCTGAACCATAAACCCCATCTACTATGCCAATAAAATAGAGAAAACACTAACCCAAAAAAAAAACTATTCTAATCGGACCCTAGACCCTCACGATCGTGCCAATACAATAAGGCAAACACTACTTCCCAGTGAAAAATACTCCAGTCGAAACCCAAACCCTATCGACAAAACCAATCCAACTGACCAAATTCCCACAAGCATAGGTAAAATTGAATACCATAGAACCACATAAAATGATAAAAAGGACCCTCTAAACAACATTCAATATAAATAGTCTAGTTTGAATTAATATCAAATTGTAACTTTCTTTCTAGGTCGCACCACCACAGGAGTGACAATACTAGTGAGATTTGAGTGCAAAAAAAACATACACGACATCCAAAAACTACGAATACCACAATCCCCATTACAACCATAGATGGTCTTGAAAGCCCAAAAAAACATTTACTAGATGTTTCGACAATTATTAATGTATATCAAATTTCTTTATATTTTAAGATATTTTTATCTCAAGAGATTTGATTCCTATAATCTGGGTTGGCTTAATTGCCCTCTTTAAATAGGTTATATTTCACATGAATACCATACGTTTTCATAAATCTGGAGCTCAAAAACTACTGCTAACTTGACTAAGTCAAGTTTACCTTTACTACTCAACAGAAATTAATTTAAAAAATAATAATTTAGAATATTTATTTTAACATAGGGTTATTTTTATTTTTATTTGAAGTTTAACTACCCAACAAAAATTGAAAACAAAATAAGGTAGAATTTTTATTTTAGCATATGGTTATTTTTATTTTATTTTTTTTTAAATTTAATTTAAATACCAAACAAAAATTGATTAAAAAATAATAACCTATAATTTTTAGTTTAAACATAGGGTTTATTTTATTTTATTTAACGTATATAAACATTTAATCTATTTTAATTTTTATATTTATGTTTATATATTTTGATCAAGTCAAAATGTTTACCTAACAAGACATTACAACATCTCTTACATAAGACTTTATAAAAAAAACTCCTCTTCTAATCCACTGAATTACTAAGCACTTCTAACTCTTCTAACTCAGGTTGTGTCCAATGTATAAACCAAGGTGTAAAAAAAATTAAATACCCAAGTCCCAAATGAGAGGCACCTAGAGCAAATTGTATTATGCACCTTGATGCGAGTTAAGCACTTCAAACTGAGGTTGTGTCCAATTTAGGTATAAACCAAGGTGTAGAAAAAACTAAATACCCAAGTCCCAAATGATAGGCACCTAGAGAAAATTGTATTATGCACCTTGATGCCTAAAGCGCTCCCCGATCCACAAGTGATACCAAAACTTCATTAGTGCATACGCCATCACCAACTATTGAGTCATTAGGCCATGAGGAATGATCCTCAGAACCACTCACCGCAACATCTCTTTAGAACCATAATAGGGATTTAACGTTCCCACTTGTCCAATAATTTACTGCCACATGCTCCCTTGCATGGGGTCAGTAGGGTGGCAAGAACCCTCCCCAATTTTCTCTTGCCATCGCTCTTCCACCCCCATTGAGGAATGAATTAAAATAATCGAAATAAAATGTATAACATAATTTAAAAAAAAAAATACTAATTTATTTTATTAATAATATATAAACATATAATATCAGGATTATTTTGTCCTTTCTCAGAGTCTTGAAAAAAGAAAAGATGAATTCTAAGCTAGAATATATTTCTAAAACTTATTAAATTGATCATGAAGTATTTATATATTGAATTTTTAGTTAACTATAAATTAAAATGTTATAATCTTTATAACATTTAATAACCAGGTTAACTCTATTTTAATTCCGGATATATTAAGTTTTTAGAGAAATCAAATATTTGGAGGTGCAACCTTTTCTAGATTTAAGTTGATTTTATTTAATAGTTAATAATTATAATTAATAATTTATTAGTTTTTTTATTTTATTTTAATGTAATTTTATTGAGTCAAATTTGTTTAATTAATAATTTTATTTGTATGTAATTTGTATGTAATTTGAATGAATCAAAATGTTTAAATAATATAACATAACATGACATTACAACATCTCTTCCATATTGTGTTGGAGAGTGTTTGTGCAAAACTGTAATAAAACCAGCCTAGATCCATCTTAACCTTAGATCTATCAAGTGCCAAGAGGGATCAAATCTCTCAAGGTGCAAACTTCTTTTCTGAGTGCAAAACTTGAGAAGATATTTTCACCTCTAGATAATTGATCCCTCTCAGTGATTGTTGGGGTTAAGATGGATCTAGACTCGTTATAGAATACTATATAATATCTATATTTGTATCTATGTGTTTCTTTCTCATCCCTCTCTCTATCTCAGCCCCCAATCATACACACTCTCTCTACATATCTATGTATCTTTCTCTCCCTCCCTACAACATGCACTTACACCATTTATGAACTAACTCTGTGTTAGCCTCCTGTTGCAGCAGGTTACTCATATTTCATGATTGACATTTTTACAGGCCAAATATGTCATACTTTGCATGTTGCAATGCTCCATATTTGCTAACAGACACCAAAGAAGGGGGCCATGAAAGTGTGCTAGTCTAAGTTCAACTGTTGCATTCCAATTTTGAAGAATTATTCCATTTTTGTACAATTTTCAGCTAAAGGGTGGTCCAAACAGCTTAATCTTGGTCTCCCTAGGTTTCAATTTCCTGTTCTAGAATATAGAGAATGAATAATCTGTCCAAACAGCTTAATATTTTCAGATTCTTAGATAGGTAGAGAAGCAAGGGTGCTCAAAAGCCTAATCTGAGCCCGTAGAAGAAATAAATGTAGATATAAATAGGAGAACAGTGCAAAATAAAAAGTTGAAATGCTAGGTCTGCAAGTCCAAATGCACCCGAACTTAAAAGAAGAAAAATGTTAGGTGTATTAGGCTGGGTAGGTAGTCTGAGGTTGCAGAAGCCAGCTGGTGATCACTGGGGATTCTATCAAAAAGGATCATCTCATGTGTAAATTGGCACCATGGCATTTGATTGACAGTACAACAAGGAAGCATGACTAACTCCCCTTTCATTTCCCTAAAAAATCATTAACTAACATCCCCTTAAGGACCTTGGGATCTGCCCAAGCAATCCAGCTTCACTCCATTCTTATTTAAACCAAGTTGACAGCTGAGTTGACTTAGTGAAAAGAAGCCACATTTCTTGTGTAAAAATTAATCTTTGCACAATCCATTCATTTCCCTATGCTTGAGTTTCTACTCTATAAACTTGGCATGCACACATCCCTTTTCATTCCTCAGAACTCATATTAACATCTAATCCTATTATATAGCTCCCTAAATCATGTTTCCCTACCCCTACTCTAAAAAGAGACTATATAAAAAACCCCAATAAATACTAAATATCCCACCCCTTGGCAATTATAGCCAAATAAACTAAAGTCGGGAAACATTAGGTCCACTTGGGGCCCACTGTTAACCCCTCCGCATTCACTCGGGATTTATTTAACTCCTGGTTAAATAAATAACCATATTACCCCACCCTTGGATTCCATTTTTCGGGATTTATTAATATTCGATTAATAAATAACCGAAACCCGAACTTATTAAACCTTAACCTAAAGTCTAAAACCAACCCATATTCGTGAAAATTTGTCATTTAACACACGCGCTACTCCACTAAACTTCAATCATTTAGCTCTCCCGTCTATCGTTGGATCGACTCTCATAGATCTGACGGTCGTCATGCATATCGGGCGCCCCTTCATAGTGGGATGATAGCACCCAATGCTCGACAGTTTCACCATCGTACACCGGGACAACTGTCGCCCTTCTATTGCATCAAGTTGCCCCTGACACATACCGCTCCCGTACCAAAAGCAGTCCGACGCAAACTGCTTACCACCCTCCCCGCTTTGCTGACATCAACGCATGACGTTGCCGCCACGTCGCCTGCCACTATGCTGTACTTGTGCCATGTCACCTGCTGATGTCATCACCCTGCCCCCTTGTCTACTGCCATGTCATCTTCCACGTCAGCTGCAACGTCATGTTCCGTACCCGCTACCAGACAAAAAAATGTGTCATGATGACGTCATCCTGGGAAAATGCCAAAAAGCGCCAAAAGCACCAAAATTCTGAAAAGAGGGGTTAAAAGTCGTGAAAAGAACTATTTTTATTTTATTTCTGTTTTCGCCGTGAAAACAATGTGCATGCGTTTTTCCATCATTTTGCACTCCTGGAACTTCAACAGCTTGTCAACCTGCAAATTCGACATCCTGGTCCGTCTCAGCAGCTCAATTCCTACCTGTCAAGCGCCTTTGGCATCCTCATAATAGGTATTTACCCGATTTTATACCCGAAACCCTGTTTTTCATACTTCTCTGTTCAAAATTCCAAAATAACTTGCATTTGGCTTTCAAGGGTGCTCCCACCAATCGCCCATTGTCCTGCACTTATCATTTGAGTTGGTCATTCTCTACAAACTTACAATCTGAGCTTATTTCCTCTGCAAAAGGGTTATTCCTCCACTCCATTCATTCATATTAGCCCATGAACTACTGAAATCTCTGATTCATTAAGTCAAGCCACCCCAGGATCCTATTTTTCACAGATTCTAACCTCTTTTCCTAATAAGGAATCCTTAATTTCCTTTCCCATCTGCAAGCTTGTGCCCCTTAGGCAAAACTCAGACTCCATCCTCTCACATTGTGTCGACTGTCCACAGAACCTCTAATTTTGACCTATGTCTGTAAAAACACCCAGTCGGGGCGCTGCCACTTTCTGTTTACCATGAACTCTGTACCGCAAGGTCCATTTGAAATAAAATCAGTAGTTGTACCAGTTATTGTCGCCTCAAAGCCTGAAACTCTGCCTCCTATTTCTATTCCGCCCGTTATTCCAATCAATCAAAACAATACAGGATATGGAGACCCCAGTTGCCCTGAACATTGCTCCTCTGAATGCCCCACACATGGACTTAGAGTGGCTGCCTCTAGCAGACAGATACTTCTAGATCCAGGACATGAGGGGCCTTAATTCTCACCTTCAAACTGTTTGCCAATTCAAAAAAAGTTACAAAAATAACACTGATCCGCTGGGAATTTGGCAATCCAGTATGCCTATCTACTACCTCCCACAAGTCAATGTGTTGCCTGATTTCATCCACCTCTGTCATGCACGCTATGAACCCACTCTAAGAGCAATCCTCAGCCCAGATGGATCTGTGTTGTTTTATATCACTCCTCAATCCATCAATCAAATGTTGAATTATGATCCTCCTCAGTCCTTGGTTCCTCTCACCCTGAAACATCTTATTGACAACAGTATGAGGCTTTCTAGGGCAAAAATATTAAGAGTTAATTAGCTATTCGTGATGCCAAAATATCAGAGTGATCATCCTCCACCATATCATCAGGTTTCATTTAATGAAACATGCAGGCTCATGGTGGATATGATTTCCTACATCTTAGGATGCAAGACAAGAGAGTTTGTAGATGAGACAGTATTCCAGCTATTAGCAATATTTACCCCAAGGAAGCCCCCTGCTGTCATATATGACTATGCCACATTCATAGCCAACAAAATACATGAGCAATTCATGATGATGGATAGGGAAAGAGTTTTCAAGTACACCTCCTACATTTATCATCTGCTGCTTTACTATCACCCTGATAGTTTCAAAGTCCCTCTCATGAAACTTGACTCAAGAGGAGAGAGGAGATATGCAATCTTTTGGACTTTGGTTTTTCATAGAGTCTACTATTTTCCCTATACATATTGTGAATTTATTGACCTCTTTATCTACCCAGATACTTGTTTGTTAATGGAGACTCCTCCTCCCAAAATTACTGCTGAAATGCAAAGAATTTTGCATCTTTCCAAAGAGTACAGGATTGGGGATTGGTACTTTTACCAAAACCATACAGTAATAAAAATTTATGGGAGTGATTTGTCCCCCTATAAGCTACCAAGGTATGTTCCCATGAGGCTTTTTGCCTTGGAATAGTTCAAACAGTTCAGTCATGCAGACCTAGTTCACTTCCATGGCAAAAACAAGAAGCCACAGTTGAAAATCAGACATCAACTGAGTCCCTTTGTTTTCAACAAAAGGGAAGAAGCCTGGAAGGATGCTGATAATATGTTGAGAGAGGAAATGTTGTTAAAACAAAGCTTCTACTGGGCACCATATGACCCTGAACACTTCATAAGCTTTAGGAGAATCAAACACAAGCTTTCAGGGTATGTGCACCAGCCAATCCCTCACATTGAGCAACATGTTAATTTACCAGAATGGGTAGAAGGTTCTTTAGATGATGAACAAATTTCTGAAGAAGAAAATTTACAGAAAGACATGAAAGAAGTTGAGAAAATAATTGACCTGGAATATGTTGCACAAATCACCATCATACAGCCACAACCAGTGGGAGCAAGCACATCAACTGCTACTTCACCGTAGCCAGCCAAGGAAGCCATATCATTAGCAGAAAAGGACAAAGAAATTGAGCATTCTGAGGAACAAAGTACAATGGAGGAGCAGCCTTCTTCGAATCTTGAGAAAGGCCAAGATCAAAGTCCCTCAACGCAAACAAAAGCACCTGAAATTCCTATGCTGCCAACTCCTCAACATGAGGAAAGAGGTAAGAAGAGGGACCAAGTAGAGAATACACCTACAGGTACCTCAACCGGCCAGCAAGGGGAGAAAAGGTAAAGGTTAAAGCCCTATGTCGAAGAAGAGATCACAGAGGAAACGCTTGGAAACTTAAGAGGTGAGGGGACTTCAGGGCAGCAGATCCCTCCTATTTTGGAGACATCGGCCAGCTCCTTCCAGCAGGAGCGTGACAGACAACCAGGTGGGGAGGTTTCGTCCTCCAAACAACAGGCACAAAAGGGTTCAGACATTAGAAAGGCATTCACTGAAATCAAATCTAGGAACGAACTAGTAAGGTTCCAACTATATAATCAATTGCTAAAGATGGCTCCTGTTAGAGTCAGTCTAGTTATCCCTCCATCAGAGATCAAAGCTCTTTTTTGCATTCCATATTTTAGGTGTCCCATCAGTTTTCATCAGTTGCATTCCGTTAGGCATGCCACAACTTTGATGGAGTGGTCTATGTCATTCATTTCCCCTCGTGCATATCACTGCTGGTTTAGGATGAGTCATAAAGCTTCACAAGTCATTTTCTTTTTTAAATTTTTAAATCTAGGTCTAGGGTTTGAGTTAATTCAGTCCTCAAAAGTCTTAGAAGACCAGCAGCCTAGAGGGATGCCTTTGATAAATCATCATTTCAATAATTTTCACCGTTGTACAGTTGAATAAGTACTTCTCTTCAAAACTCCATTTTGAAGGCAAGTCGCCACCTTATTTTTGTAAAAATTGTCAAAATTTTCAGTTCTTCAAATGTTCAAGTGCAGCCCTAGTCTCCTTTGTTGAAGCATATCATAGCTATACCTACAAAAAATTATCCGAGAAACTCATCATTTCAACCTATTTTATGAAGGAAACCAAAAAGGTCAGAGCCTATTAATTTTGAAAAAGTGTCAACAACCAAACATAAGAAAAAATGGGTTTACGTTGAGCAAAAATTAAAATGGATGCTATATAAAGTGAACTCTCCTCATTTCCAACCCATTACACATTTTGAGAACAAAGAGTATCATTGGAGAGTGATTTTGCAAGTGTGAAGCAAGTTTGTGCATCGTTGGTTAGTTCGAGAGGTGTGCGGCGCATCAGCATAGGCGTGCGGCGCACTCAGAGCGCGCGGCGCATCAGCATAGGCGTGCGGCACACTCAGAGCGCGCGGTGCATCAGGCCGTTTTTCCCTCTGCAATTTAACATAGGCGCGACGCACTCAGAGTGCGCGGCGCGTTGGGTAAAGCACGTGGCGCAGAGGGTTTGGGACTATAAATTCACCAAGCAACTGCTCAAATCACCTTCCCTCACGCCCAAATTCTCAGGTAGGCTTGCAAATCATCACTTTGTTTCGTTTTTGGATGGTGTATATGTGGTATATATGAAGAAATTAGCCTCTCTTTGTCATGAAAAATCAAGTGAAAAGAAAACCCTCCATGTTTATCAAATTGCTGTAATGATTCAAGTCCAAAGTTTACTGTAGGGTTTTAACAAATGATTGTTGCCAAGGCTTCATTTCCCTTGTTTCACATTTCCTATTTACCCTAAATATTTTCCCAAATAAATCCCCACAACACCACACCTTCCTCTCTTAAATTCCCAATCATTCTCCTATAACCATATGATCCCTACCTTGTTTCAAAACCCTAAAATATTTCTATCCCCCTGTCCCTTCCCTAATCTCCTCATTTTATTTCCATTGTTCCCTTTTCCCTTGCTTCCCTATTCCTAAATATTCCCATCATTTATGTCCCCTTGCTTACAGCATTTTCATACAGAGACAAAAAGTCAACAGTCAACTTTTGGCACACAGTTTTATATCAGCAAATATATATATTCCGGCCACCTTGTTTCTAGAGAACATGTGAGACACCGAGTCCGAATATGAGCAGGAATATGAAAGTGACTCTACACTGGAGGTCAATGTGCCTAATGTGCCACAAAGGTATCACAGGGGGGGCAAGAGTGGACAGCATGTTAGGGAGGAGCCTACCTCTTTAGCTCAATTGCAAGCTTGCCCGCTTGCCATGGAATGTTTTCGGCGCCAAGCATGTTACCAATATTGTGAGATGATATCACAAACCCAGCATCATCGGGAACTAGTCTGTCTATTTGTCCTTAACTTACAGGATGGGCATGTGAACCTTGCCGGAGTGGATTTCTTTTGTCACCCGATACTATTTCTCAGGCCACCGGAATACCAAATGTGGGGGAGGAATGGAGTAAACGCCAGATGCTGGACCGATATTATTATGAACCATATGTCAAGCCCGCATATATCAGACACTTGAGCGTGGCTTTTCCTTTCAGATACCTGAAAGATGAGTTTGCACCATTGATGAAACTCATCATTCGGTATTTCAGCTGTGAGGGAAGCTTTTCACTTCTCTATGCATACCATGTATGTTTGTTGATGCATTTCACATGGGCACATATGATGAGCATTCCGTTTTTCATGTGTCGAAACATAGAGAGAATGGTACCCTTAGTACAGAGGAAGCCCTCAGCAGATCAGCACAGGAGTATATATCACTATGCATTGATCAAAATCATAGTGATGCATTAGTTGGCACAACAAGGTATTGCTTAGGAGGATTTCATCTCCCGTGATTTCTTTTCAGCGCTACAGCCTCCTCCAGAGATCGTCCATGAGGAGAGAGGGCCTTCATAGCAGTCCGACATTCATGAGACCGAGCATGTTGATGCTCTAGCATATGTGAAATATCAGAAAGGCCCCAGGGCCTTATTTGCAGTTGCACGACAAGTATTATCTCCACGTCAGGTGGAATGGGTCTCGCTTCCATCTATAGCACAGGTACAGAGTCAGGACAGGGGCAAGAGACCCATGGTTGATGAGGGTCCTTCAGGAGTTCAGGATACTGGTATCATTAATGTTGAGGCTAGCTCGCCCAGCTCAGAGCTTAAGGAAATTATCCGAGAACAAAAGGCTGAGAATGAGTCGCTACAAAAGAAATTCTATATGGCTAAATGGGTGATCAACTACTTAGAGCAGCGCAACAAGAAGTTGGAGAATGAGCATGAACTTTATGAGTTGCGCAAGATTCGTGAAGACTGGGAATTGGCTCGTAGGAGACCTGGTGATTTGACACCTATTGATCGGGAATCGATGCTCATCCAGGTCAAAACTCACTTGGAAAAGTTGTTGGCGAAGGCAAACAGGGACAAGGACATGCTTCGCCACATGAAGACTCACTATTGGGCTCGCGTGCATGTTTGCAAAGCGAGAATGAAGGTCCTCAAGAGGCGTTTGAGCAAAGCGCTAAAAAAAAAAGAAAAGGCCTGATCCGCTTCGAGTTTTGGCCGAGGCTTCACTAGTTGAGCGTGATACATGATGGAGGGTCTTCACTCCAATTTTGGGCACATTTGGAGAAAATTTTGTCATTTCAAAATTTTTGGCCTGCAAAACAGGTTTTTGGGTTCTATGCGTCACGCTCGGCACGCGACCCACAAAATGGAGAGGTCCAAATCACAGGTGGCTTAAATTTTTGGATTTTTCATGATGAAATACACATGTTCAGCAATTTCCAAGGAATTTCATCAAGTTTTGGATGATCAAAAGCTCAAAAAACATCATGAAAATCACCTTTCTGCCACTTTTTGCGTCAGCAGGTAGTACTTCTGGTGGAATTCACTTTTTGAGGGTCAAACGGAGACCAAATTGAAAAAATCCACTTGTGTTAAAAATTAAACATCCATCAATTTCCAACAAGCCCGCTTGAGCTCAATTTTGATGTCAGGAAGTGCCCCAAAAGTAGCTGTAAAGGCGCGCGGCGCACAGGGCTTTTTGGCCAAATTTTCACTGTTCAGCTCAAAAATTCACCCAGTTTTGACTAGTTTTGACTTGTGATGGGATTTTTCACCCTCCTTGATGTAATTATTGGATATTTATGTTTTTATGACACTTATTTACCTATTCTATATGATTCATTCATAAAATAGCAAAAATGTAATGAATGAATTGGTTTCCTAGCTTATAGAGGCAAGTTGTTTTGACTACCTAGATTGTAGTGCTTAGTTTAGAATTGGTTGAAACGGCTCCTAGGATGATGAGCTCTACCCCTAGAGGCAAGGGAATGTGTTAGATTTCCTATATTATGTATTTTCTTAGTCATTTTCAGGGTTGGACTCTTGGGATAGCTTGAGACTATATTGTACATAGCTTATCAACATTTTTGGCAAAGGAAAGACCAGGGTTTTGCAGCACTATTTGGGATCCATGTGGATTTATGTCTTGATGGTGTGTTTCTCTTAGTACTTGTAAGTTGTGTATGTGCATCATTATCTCTATTTAATGTACTCTTATTAAGAAAATGAAGTCTTAAGGTAGAATCCATGAAATTGCTATGCTCTGCCTTTAAATTTGTTTAATATTCTATGTTTTCTTTAGTTTAAGGAGAATCCTTGAGACCCCTTGCTCTCCTTAGCCTCTCACCGGTCTGATCTATCCATCTCATCTTCTTTAAGGCATCAAAAAAATTGCCTATCTTGCCCCAAGTGGACCTCTGCAAAAACTGTGCCTCATCCCCGCACCCAAAATTGCCTTTCGCTTCATTTCAACAAAATCATAAAAAATCAATTCTAAACTATTTGTACTTAATACCTAGCCTAAAATCAGTCATCAATTTGGTCATCTCGAGCCTTTTTGATTATCTTTTGACGAGTGTGACCTGGAGAGAGCCCTCTCCTATCCTCGTAGGGCTAGCTACGAGGCTGAGCGTGGTTTGATGTGGTCTTGAGTCTTGCCTTATTTCAGCCTAAGGCAGATTTGAGTGCTAACATAGTGGCGACCATACTGGGGAAGAAATATCAAATGGTTTGCTTGTTGATGAGTTTGTTTCACAAGTCTTAGATGGAGTCTAAAGTCATGCCAGGTAGATTTCGAAACGCTCTTGCTATGCATAAGCGGAAGTAGATAAATGTTGCTTCAGTCGATCTCCAGTTAGCTTGCGAAACTTTGATTTGCAGATCACCCCAGTACCTTTGATCATTCTAGACCTTTGGATGATTGAGTCTAGCAAACAATTGGCTGAATTACTTTCATTCTTTTGATCTCCCGAAAAATACACTGGCTTCAAAAAGACATACAAGAGCTAATCTAGATCCGAATCCACCTCCTATTTATGAAAATCCAAATTTGATTCGAAAAATCCTCCGTCAAGAAAGCTTGGCGAATCCATTGGTTAAATATCATTCATGTCCTGCACTTTTTGAATACCTTGAAGCACTTCCTTTCGACGCAAGGTTTGAATTGTCATTGTTCAAAACCAAGTCTGAAGACGCTCTCGATTCTATTGTTCCAAATCCTGACTTTGCTACAGCTCTTGAATTTGAAAGGCATAATAAATTAATTGACAATTTTATCTTGAGGCACCTTCAGACCACCATACAAGCAACCAATCTTTCTGAGTTTTGAGAAGCCATATCTGCAAACATTGGATCCACCGTCACGGCATCTACCTCTAGAGTTCCTACTGAACCGCCTTTCATTCCTACCATTCCTTTGCAGCCTATAATTACTTACTCCGAAACTACAGCTAGTTCCCCTTCTTCATCCCACATTGCTTCTCCTCCGCATACTCCCCACATAGTAGCAGCATCCACTCCACCAACAACACCAAGAGTAAATCCACCTAGAGCAATGGCTGCTCGCTTTGCACCTCTTTCTTTACCTCAGCAATTGCATGATATACCTGCGGACTATCAGAGTAAAATTCCTTTATTTGATGGCACTCCTCAGAGTGTGTCTGCTCAGCAGCACATAGATAAAATGGCAACTTTTTATGATTTATATGAGATTGATGACAAGGATGTAACTATGTGATTGTTTGTGCAAAGATTCGGAGGAGAGGTAAGAAAATCGTTCAGAGGCTTGGGAGCTAGAAGTATACCTACGTTGGCTGAACTTCAGAAGAAGTTTCTTGATCGTTGGGAACTTAGAAAGGATCCACTTCAGATTAATGCTGAGTACAACAATATCAAATGCAATCATGGTGAGTCTGTCCAAGACTACATTATCAGGTTCAATACAGTTTACAATGCTATCCCTTATGACTTAAGACCATCTCGAAAATCAGCTCTTCTTAAATTCCCGAATGGCTTTGATCCGGAGATGGCTTACTCATTACGGGATAGAGATCCACCTACTTTATAAGATATGCAAAAGATCGTTGTCAATGTTGAGGCAAATCTGAATGACAAAAGAGGCCGTTTGAAGGTAGAAAAAAGAGTGACTATAAAGGAAGAATCTACATCATCAGAACCACCTTGGCTTCATGAGATGTTCAAAAGACTCAACCTTGACAAATCAGAACAGCAGATTCGTAATCCAAATTACCGTGGCCAATAGCAACCTCAGTATAGAATCAAGCAGCGTGAACCAAGAGTAGAAGAGCCATCAGCTCAGCAACCAATCAAAACTCCTCTTTTGAAGAGTTTTGTAACTCAAGATTCGGATGAAGATGCTAATGTAGCATGGGACCAAAATCACTTCTTTAGTCCTGATGATCTGCCCATTTACATCACCGAAGAAGATGAGTATGGAGAAAGTTCAGGCGCCTAGCAAGACAAAGATTTTATCTTGGCTAATGATGCAGATTTAGATGATTACCAAAGAGGATATTTGAATGCCTTGTCCACTCAACAGAAGCAGTATTCATTGAGGAATCGAGATGTGCCTATCAATCCCATTCAGAAAAGGAAAGAATCTACAGCACCAAAGATGGATTCACCGACACCGCCGAAGAAAGGAAAGGAGACAATTGATCCCACAACTAGCAAGATATCAACAACAGAAAGGACAAATCAGGCAGCTATAATCAAAGATAGAAGAGAGATTCCGGTCAAAGAAGTCGACAAAGTTTCAGCATTTAGTTTGGAAAATGAAATTTCCAAATTAAAAATATCTATTCCTTTGACTGAAATCATGAAAAACAGCAGCTACCGAGGTCAAGTTTCCAAAATTCTGAACTTTGATCCCATGCTTGACACAGTGAACGTTGAAGATGATCAGCCCGAATTGATCTTTGGGCCAGCATTGGATGGCCAGTCCCCTAAGAGTGATGTTCCTCCCTTTTATATCAGTTTGAGATTGCATGAATATGTCTTGCATAATTCCATGTTCGATTCGGGTGCTTCACACAATTTGATGCCAAAGGCAATCATGGAGAAGTTGGGGTTAGATATAACAAGGAAATATCATGATTTATATTCATTTGATTCCAGTTGTGTGAGATGTATTGGGCTCATCAAAGATTTGGTTGTTAGCTTAGACCAAATCCCAGTGAAAAATGTCTTGATGGATGTGGTTGTGGCAGACATTCCTCCACGTTTTGGTATGCTACTTTTGAGATCTTGGGGAGCTAAGTTGAAGGTTACTTTACAGTTACACTTCTCTTATGCCACAATTCCAGTCTTCGGTCAAATGAGAAAGCTATATCGCGAGCAAAAGATGAAATATATGATAACTAGTAAAGAGAAGCCGATTAATCATCCTGTAAATTATGTACATACTGATTTGGAGTCATTTGTTTTATTTGCTGATAGTTTTAATGATATAGATAGTCAGTTAGTTCAAGCAGAATACATACCAGAGATCGCTGAAAATTTCATAGAATTACTACAAAAAGAAAGAGGAGAAAAGCAAGCTATCATGGAGCAAACAGCTGAAGAAAAGGGGCAGCAAGTAGAAAAATCAGAGGCAGTACAATTTCAGCACTTGGAGGAGGATGAAGATGGTATTTGGACCATGGATTTCAATGGTGCGGTAGGTAGTGATGGTGTTGGTATTGGTGTGTGGATTCGAAGTCCTTTTTCCGCTCAAGACAAAGTTCCAAGCAAGGTGAGAGTGTGTTCCTATAAACTAGCATTTGATTGTTCAAATAATGAGGCGGAATATGAGGCTCTCATTGCTGGCCTAAAGATTCTTAAGAAACTAAAAGCAAAGAAGATTGTGGTCTATGGAGATTCCAAGTTAGTGATAAAGCAAGTTAAGGGTGAGTTTCAGGCCAAACATCCTCGCATGAGGGCATATCGAAATGCAGTCTTAGATATTTTGAAGTTGTTTTTTGATTATACCTTGACATGTGTCCCTCGCCTACAAAATGGTGTTGCTGATGGACTTGCTAAGGTAGCAAGCAATTTAAAAATTCCAATGAATTCTAGCAACAAATTTGAGATTCATGTGAAGCATCGTCCCACCGTCCCAGATAATCAAAGATGTTGGCAAGCTTTTCAAGATGATGAAGAGATCAATGAGTTTCTGCAAAATAAGGGTAAGTTCAAAGATTCCTCAATAGATACTAAAAATGATGATGGTGATGACAATATACAAGTAAATCAAATGGATGTGCTGCAACTTAAGGACAACATTATTCCTAAAGGATTGATTCCTTTAGAGGAGTTGTTTGACCAAGATGATGTGGCCCGCAAACCGACATTGAGACCGACTGTAAAGGGTGTTGAAGAGGTAAACATTGGGACAGCTGAAAATCCCAAGATGGTTAAGTTATCAAGGTCATTATCTCAAAAGGTAAAAGCTGAATATATGAAATTGGTGTCTTTATTTTCTGATGTATTTGCATGGGATTACTTAGATCTTAAAACATATGACACAAACATCATTCAGCATACTATTCCTATTAAGCCAAATCAGAAGCCTTTTCGTCAAAAGTTGAGGAGAATCAATCTGAAACTGCTGCCATCAATTGAGAAAGAGGTAAATAGATTGTATAAGTCAGGAATCATTTTGCCTATCCGATTTTCAGATTGGATATCAAACTTGGTGCCCGTAAGGAAGAAGACAGGTGAGATTCGTTTATGCATTGATTTCATAAATTTGAATAAGGTGTCTTTAAACGACAATTATCCGCTGCCCAAAATGGATCATATATTGCAGCGAGTAGTTGGAGCATCAAGGATGTCACTACTCGATGGTTATTCAAGATACAATCAGATTTTAGTGCATGAGGATGACCGTGATAAGACAGCGTTCACCACTCCATGGGGAACATTTCATTATGAAAAGATGCCTTTTGGTTTGAAAAATGCAGGAGCCACCTTTCAGCGTGCAATGGACGTGGCTTTCGCCAATGAGAAAGATGCATTTTTAGTTGTTTAGCTTGATGACTTGACCGTATTTTCAAATTCAGATGAGGAACATTTGTATCATTTGAAAATTGTTTTCCTAAAGTGCAGAAAATATGGCATCTTGTTGAATCCAAAAAAGAGTATTTTTGTCATGGATGAGGGCAAACTTCTTGGCCACATCATATCTAAAGACGGCATCCATATTGACCCAGCACATGTTGAAGCCATCCAGCAAATTGAACAGCCCCGGAACAAGAAAGAAATTCAGTCCTTCAATGGTAAACTGAATTTTCTGCGTCGCTTCATTCCTAATCTAGCGGAGCATCTAAGAGAGATCACAAGCATGCTCAAGAAAGACAGTCAGGTAAAGTGGACCGAAGAAGCGGTCAAATCATTTAATCTAGTGAAGTTAGCTCTTTCTTCAGCTCCTATTTTGATCAGCCCTGACTATACTCAGGATTTTATTTTGTTCTCATTTGCCTCTGAGCACACTTTGGTAGCCGTACTAATGCAGAAGAGAGAAGGTGTTGAAAAGCCCATTGCTTTTTTCAGTCGGATTATTAGAGATGGAGCATTGAAATATAACATCACTAAGAAACAAGCACTTGCCCTTGTTAAGGCCTTAAAGGATTTCCGTGTGTATATATTGCATTCACATATTCTAGCTTATGTTCCTAATGCAACAGTTAAAGATATTTTAGTACAGGCAGATCCGGAAGGTAGAAGGGGTAAGTGGATTGCTGCGTTGTTAGAGTAAGATGTAGAGATTAAACCCACCAAGTTGATCAAAGGTCAAGGACTCGCCAAGCTAATGGCTGAAACAAATCTGCAAGTTTTAGACATAAATTTGATTGCTTCCATGTCCGATGAAGATGAGGAGAACCCATCAGTTCTAGTAACTGAAATGTTTCTTTATTCTCCTTGGTACGCTGACATTTTATATGTACTTCAGCATTTGTCTTCACCTCCTGGAATGCCGAGAAATAGAAGTAGAACATTGAAATTGAAGGCTGCAAAATTTTGCATACTAGATTCAGCATTGTTTTTGAAAGACCCTGGTGGAATGTTATTAAATTGTTTGGTCGAGGAGGAAGCTAAAAGAGTCGTGGAAGATTTTCATAGAGGAGACTGCGGGGGTCATCTTTTTTGGAAGACTACAGCAAACAAGATTCTAAGGGTAGGATATTATTGGCCTTCATTATTTCAGATGTATATAAGGCTGTTAAAAATTGTCACGAATGCCAAATTTTTCAAGGAAAGCAGAAGCTCCAGCCTTTGCCTCTCAAACCAATTGAAGTCAGCGCACCTTTTCCGCAATGGGGATTGGATTTCATTGGTGAAATTCATCCGGCATCATCAGGACAGCATCGATGGGTATTGACGGCCATGGACTACTTCACAAAATGGATTGAAGCAATTCCTACTCGACAAGCTATGGATACAGTAATTATTTCTTTTCTTGAGACCAATATTTTGTCATGTTTTGGATGTCCAAGTAAGCTAATCACGGATAATGCAACAGTGTTTAAGTCAAAAAGGATGATTGAGTTTTGTTATAAGTACAATATTAGCTTGGGACATTCAACCGCATACCACCCTCAAGGAAACGGATTGGCGGAGTCATCTAACAACTCTTTGGTCAATATCATTAAGAAATTGTTGGAAATCAGCAAAAAGGGCTGGCACAAGAAGTTGATAAATGCATTATGGGCTGATAGGGTGAGTCAGAAAAAGTCTATTGGTATGTCTCCTTTCGATCTGGTGTACGGAATAGACACGGTTTTTCCCACTTCACTTGCTATCCCGGCAGTCAAATTTCTTCAAGAAGCGGGTAGTGAAGAAGATCCTATGCAGAGAAGAATAAATCAGATGATTCATTTGCAGCAGACACGGGAGGAGGTATTTCAAAACACTTGCAAGCTGCAGGAGCGCATCAAAAAGATTTATGACCGGAAAGCAAAGGCGGATACATTTCAGCTAAATGAGGTTGTTTTGAGGTGGGATGCTCGTCATGAAGACAAGGGAAAGCATGGCAAATTTGAAAATTTATGGAAGGGTCCTTACAAGATTGCAGCATATCGCGGCCAAAACTCTTTCCTTCTCAAGGAGATGAACGGAAATGAATATCCTGGAGGGCCGATCAATGGTCGGCTGTTAAAGAGATACTACTTCTAAATATTTCCTTCTCACTCCATTATCATTGTACATATCATTTTAATTTTGTTCCATTGCACATGTACACTAACTTATCATCTTCAGTTTGGGGCCCGAGGTGAAGGCTATAATTTTGAAAATGAAAATTAGTTAGTCTAAGTTTGTCAAGTCAGTTGTCAAAATCTTTAAATTCGAGTTTAGTTTTGTCAATGCAATTTTTGTTTTTTCAGTCAAATTCTCAAGATTTTGTGTCGGAATAATGACTCCATCGCCCAATGGATGAAGGCAGTGTCCAGCTCTTACAGAGATCTTCGGTTCTTGGCATCTCCAAGGAGCTACCATCCCCATTGGAGCCAATGTTAGATTCGGTCTAGTTATCCCTCCATCAGAGATCAAAGCTCTTTTTTGCATTCCATATTTTAGGTGTCCCATCAGCTTTCATCAGTTGCATTCTGTTAGGCATGCCATAACTCTGATGGATTGGTCTATGCCATTCATTTCCCCTCATGCATATCACTTCTGGCTTAGGATGAGTCATAAAGCTTCACAAGTCATTTTTTTAATTAAATTTTTAAATCTAGGTCTAGGGTTTGAGTTAATTCAGTCCTGAAAAGTCTTAGAAGACCAGCAGCCTAGAGGGATGCCTTTGATAAATCATCATTTCAATAATTGTCACCGTTGTGCAGTTTAATAAGCACTTCTCTTCAAAACTCCATTTTGAAGGCAAGTCGCCACCTTATTTTTGTAAAAATTGTCAAAATTTTCAGTTCTTCAAATGTTCAAGTGTAGCCCTGGTCTCCTTTGTTGAAGCATATCAGAGCTATACTTGCAAAAAACTATCCGAGAAACTCATCATTTCAACCTATTTTATGAAGGAAACCAAATAGGTCAGAGCCTATTAATTTTGAAAAAGTTTCAACAACCAAACATAAGAAAAAATGGGTTTACATTGAGCAAAAATTAAAATGGATGCTATATCAAGTGAATTCCCCTCATTTCCAACCCATTACACATTTTGAGAACAAAGAGTATCATTGGAGAGTGATTTTGCAAGTGTGAAGCAAGTTTGTGCGTCGTTGGTCAGTTACAGAGGCGCACGGTGCATCAGCATAGGCGCGCGGCGCATCAGCATAGGCGTGCGGCACACTCAGAGCGTGTGGCGCATCATGCCGTTTTTTCCTGTGCAATTTAACACAGGCGCGGCGCACTCAGAGCGCTCGGCGCATCATGCCATTTTTCCTGTGCAATTTAACACAGGCGCGGCGCACTCAGAGCGCACAGTGCGTTGGGTAAAGCGCGCGGCGCATAGGGTTTGGGACTATAAATTCACCAAGAAGCTGCTCAAATCGCCTTCCCTCATGCCCAAATTCTTATTAGGCTTGCAAATCATCACTTTGTTTCATTTTTGGATGGTGTATATGTGGTATATATGAAGAAATTAGCCTCTTTTTGTCAAGAAAAATCAAGTGAAAAGAAAACCCTCCATGTTTATCAAATTGTTGTAATGATTCTAGTCCAAAGTTTGATGTAGGGTTTTAACAAATGATTGTTGCCAAGGCTTCATTTACCTTGTTTCACATTTCCTATTTTCCCTAAATATTTTCCCAAATAAATCCCCACAACACCACACCTTCCTCTCTTAAATTCCCAATCATTCTCCTATAACCATATGATCCCTACCTTGTTTCAAAACCCTAAAATATTTCTATCCCCCTATCCCTTCCCTAATATCCTCATTTTATTTCCATTGTTCCCTTTTCCCTTGCTTCCCTTTTCCTAACAATTCCCATCATTTATGTCCCCTTGGTTACAGCATTTCATAAAGAGACAAAAAGTCAACAGTCAAATTTTGGCACACAGTTTTATATCAGCAAATATATATATTTCGGCCACCTTGTTTCTAGAGAACATGTTAGACACCGAGTCCGAATATGAGCAGGAATATGAAAGTGACTCTACACTGGAGGTCAATGTGCCTAATGTGCCAAAAAGGTATCACAGGGGGGCCAAGAGTGGACAGCATATTAGGGAGGAGCCTACCTCTTTGGCTCAATTGCAAGCTTGCCTGCTTTCCATAGATTGTTTTCGGTGCCAAGCATGTTACCAATATTATGAGATGATCTCACAAACCCAGCATCATCGGGGATTGGTCCGTCTATTTGTCCTTAACTTACAGGATGGTCATGTGAACCTTGCCGGAGTGGATTTCATTTTGTCACCCGACACTATTTCTCAGGCCACCGAAATACCAAATGTGGGGGAGGAATGGAGTAAATGCCAGATGCTGGACCGATATTATTATGAACCATATGTCAAGCCCGCATATATCAGAGACTTGACCGCGGCCTTTCCTTTCAGATACCTGAAAGATGAGTTTGCACCATTGATGAAACTCATCATTCGGTATTTCAGCTGTGAGGGCAGATTTTCACGTCTCTATGCGTACCATGTACATTTGTTGATGCATTTCACACGGGTATGTATGATGAGCATTCCGTTTTTCATGTGCTGAAACATAGAGAGAATGGAACCCTTAGTATAGAGGAAGCCCCCGGCGCATCAGCACCGGAGTATATATCACTATGCATTGATCAAAATCATAGTGATGCATCAGTTGGCATAGCAAGGTATTGCTTGGGAGGATTTCATCTCCCGTGATTTATTTTTAGCGCTATAGCCTCCTCCAGAGATCGTCCATGAGGAGAGAGGGCCTTCACAACAGTCTGACATTCATGAGACCGAGCATGTTGATGCTCCAGCATATGTGACATATCCGAAAGGCCCCAAGGCCTTATTTGCAGCTGCACGACGAGTATTATCTCCACGTTAGGTGGAAGGGGTCTCACTTCCATCTACAGCACAGGTACAGAGTCAGGACAGGGGAAAGAGACCCATGGTTGATGAGGGTCCTTTAGGAGTTCAGGATGCCGGTATCATTGATGTTGAGGCTAGTTCGCCCAGCTCAAAGCTTAAGGACATTATCCGAGAACAAAAGGCCAAGAATGAGTCGCTGCAAAAGAAATTGTAGATGGTTAAATGGGTGATCAACTACTTAGAGCAGTGCAACAAGCAGTTGGAGGATGAGCATGAACTTTATGAGCTGCGCAAGATTTGTGAAGACCGGGAATTGGCTCGTAGGAGACCCGGTGATTTGACACCTATTCATCGGGAATCGATGCTCATCCGGGTCAACACTCACTTGGAAAAGTTGTTGGCGAAGGAAAACAGGGACAAGGACATGCTTCGCCACATGAAGACTCACTATTGGGCTTGCATGCATGTTTGCAAAGCGAGAATGAAGGTCCTCAAGAGGCGTTTGAGCAAAGCGCTAAAACAAAAGAAAAGGCCCGATACGCTTCGCGTTTTGGCCGAGGATTCACTAGTTGACCATGATACATGATGGACGGTTTTCACTCCAATTTTGGGCACATTTGGAGAAAATTTTGTCATTTCAAAATTTTTGGCTTGCAAAACAGGTTTTTGAGTTCTATGCGTCGCGCTCAGCACGCGACCCACAAAATGGAGAGGTCCAAATCACAGGTGGCTTACATTTGTGTATTTCTCATGATGAAATACACATGGTCAGCAATTTCCAAGGCATTTCATCAAGTTCTGGATGATCAAAAGCTCAAAAAACATCATGAAAATCACCTTTCTGCCACTTTTTGCATCAGCAGGTAGTACTTCTGGGAGAATTCACTTTTGGATGGTCAAATGGAGACCAAATTGAAAAATTCCACTTATGTTAGAAAGTAGATATCCATATCTTTCCAGCAAGCCCACGTGAGCTTAAGTTGGATTCTATGAAGTGCCCCAAAAGTAGCTGCAAATGCACGAGTGGCACAAGGCTCAAGCGCACGGCGCACAGGGCTTTTTGGCCAAATTTTCACTGTTCAGCTCAGAAATTCGCCCAATTTTGACTATTTTTGACTTGTGATGGGATTTTTCACCCTCCTTGATGTAATTATTGGATATTTATGTTGTTATGACACTTATTTACCTATTCTACATGATTCATTGATAAAAATAGCAAAAATGTAATGAATGAATTGGTTTCCTAGCTTATAGAGGCAAGTTGTTTTGACTGCCTAGATTGTAGTGCTTAGTTTAGAATTGGTTGAAACAGCTCCTAG
>APFE031365006.1:76870-104540 GCA_000404065.3 Pinus taeda
GATGAGCTCGACCCCTAGAGGCAAGCGAATGTGTTAGCTTGCCTATATTATGTATTTTCTTAGTCATTTTCAGGGTTGGACTCTTGGGATAGCTTGAGACTATATTGTACATATCTTATCAACATTTTTGGCAAAGGAAAGACCAGGGTTTTGCAGCACTGTTTGGGATCCATGTGGCTTTATTTCTTGATGGTGTGTTTCTCTTAGTACTTGTAAGTTGTGTATGTGCATCATTATCTCTATTGAATCTGCTCTTATTAAGCAAATGAAGTGTTAAGGTAGAATCCATGAAATTGCTATGCTTTGCCTTTAAATTTGTTTAATATTCTATGTTTCCCTCAGTTTAAGGAGAATGCTTGAGACCCCTTGCTCTCCTTAGCCTCTCATCAGTCTGATCTATCCATCTCATCTGCTTTAAGGCACCAAAACAATTTCCTATCTTGCCCCAAGTGGACCTCTGCAAAAACTGTGCCTCATCCCTGCACCCAAAATTGCCTTTCCCTTGATTTCAACAAAATCATAAAAAACCAATTCTAAACTCTTTGTACTTAATACATAGCCTAAAATCAGTCATCAATTCGGTCATCTCGAGCCTTTTCGATTATCTTTTGCCGAGTGTGACCCAGAGAGAGCCCTCCTGTCCTCGTAGGGCTAGCTACGAGGCTGAGCGTGGTTTGATGTGGCCTTGAGTCTTGCCTTATTTCAGCCTAAGGTAGATTTGAGCACTAATAGCTCCAAGAAATAAACAAAGGCTAATGGCAGCCTACGATATGGAAGCAGGGAAGATGACTTTGAGTCATTTCAGACCCACTGTGCAGCAACCATAGTGAGCTTCAAATTACATTAGAACCAATCTGAAAGTCCTTTCCAAGGACATACATCCAATAGACCAGATTGAGTTGCATAAGTAGCCACGAGAAATGGTTTATTCTACACTGGCAGATAAGGCTTTATTGGCCCATATATTGCAGAACTCCTTGTATAATACCTCTGCCCAGTTAGAGCTAGAAAAAGCCTCATCATTGGCCAAATATAATAGGATAAAACCCCTGGAGGAAATCATAATAGAGATGGGACATGACCCCAAAGACCCCAAAGGAACACAAGCCTTGATCAGGAAAAAAGAAGAGGATATAGCAGCCCTCAGAAAACAAATGAAGTTGTTGCCAACTCTACATCCTCAAACTACAGAAGTAGCAAAACAGAAAGAAAAGGAGGACGTATATACCTTGCTTATGAAAATGAATCAGAGAATATTGGATACAGAGAAAGCACTAGAAGAAGCTTTACAAGGGAAACAACCTATGTTGGCCTCACGACCTCCTCTAATAATTCCAACAATATTGGTTCCTCCTCCAGCAGTCCCTACAACAACACCTCCACCAGCTTCAACTTCAGCACCAGATGTTTCAACTTCAGCAGCAACCACATCAGTAACCACAGCAGCAGCAACACAAGAGGCTAGTTTGGGCATGGAGGCCATGATGAAAGAGATTAAGGCCCTTGAATTACAAATGAAAGAAATGAAGGAAACTAAAGAAAAGCTAGCTAAGATTGAGGTCAGCTATGATAAATCAAAGATCACAGTTGCTGAGAAAACCAGGGAAGTAGAGGCCCTAGAGAATAAGATAAAGGCCTTGGAGAAAGGTCTCACTCTCCATAGAACCCTCACTGAAATCAAAACAATTTTGTGGGATAATATTGGCAAAGCTCTTGTTGATCAATGGACATTGATTCAAACCATTTTTGATCAGATAGATTTGATGGCAGTAGCTCAGTATGAGACTCAAAAAGCCAGGGCATTATTGGCAGACAAGCCTGAGTTGGCTAATAAATTGATTCACTTTTTAAATACTAGTACTAGTGACCAATTGATAGCATTAAACATTCAGAACAAAAAAAATACTAGAGTAAGAGTCAAGAAGGTGCTAACCATGAGGAATTTTGTCCAAACCATAGAAAGAAAGTGCCAAGAGATGCAAACAGAGGTACAGGCCTTCAGACAAAGAATGGGAGATCTACAGAGCAGAGGTTTACCCAGCCTGGTCACTAGCATCGGAAAGCTGTTAAAATAGGAGCAGTATGCATATAGGCTACATACTTATGTACAAAATCAGATCACTGCATCATCAAGCAACATAGAAGAAGCAATCCCTCCCACAGGGCAGAGTTTATATAATAAACTGGAAGATCTATTCTACATTGAACATGAAATAAAACATCTCTTTCCAGTATGGCTGACTTATTATACATATACTGAAGCTGATGAAACATCATTCAAATTAAGAAAGCATCAGTTACCACCAGAATATTGGTGGAAAAGCTTACTTCAGATTCTAAAGTAGTTTCGATTCTCTTCATATTTTTGCCTGCATAAGAAAATTTTCTCATATAGCTTGGCTACCAAAAGTCCAAAAGTGACAGTGGGTGAAATGCATGGAAAAAATTATTCAAAGGCACGGACCAGGTGGCAGATGACAGCATGCCCAAAAAAGTCCATCAGCAAAGCGGTCATCAACCGACTTTCACATTCACAAAGTCAACGACAATCAGGACACCTACAACGGCCAATAAAACGCATTTACTTTCTCAGTTATTGTTGTGCATTTTTTATTCATATTAGTTATTGATTATGTCAGAGTAGATGGACATAGTTAGCTCCAGATATTTCCTTATGGGATATTATTTTGTAAAAAACTCCTATATATAATGCTGAGGTAGATGTATTGGGGGTTGGTTGGTTGCTATGGTCATTTTTGGTTGATTGGATCAGAGGGAGACTCGCACTATATGTCTAAAAATTTCTATAATCAAAGATTACTTACAAAGCCTGGAGAATGAACTGTTTGCTGTGTTTAAATGGCTGAGGAGTGACTGTGAAATTCTTGTGCTATTACATGACTCAATAATTACCTCTTACCTCTGTTTTCCATTCATGAATTACATTCTAAACAGCAGAAAGAAAGATTAGTTTAGAATTTGTTTAACTACACTCTATACTCAATTACTGATGTTTTTTCATATTTTCATCTATTTTAGGCATAAATATAGATTCCACATGGCTCATATTTTCCCTAATTCATCATGTATGACAGTTATCCAGGAATTCTTGATTTCCCCTGGATAGAGTTCATTCGCTTTCCCTCTGTTAAGTCGACTGGGAGATTCTTGAATGCCTCTCATTCCTTAGCTTTCATTTCATCTCTTTAACCCGAAGATTGTGTTATGAATAGCTACCCTGCTTCATATTTGTCTCATAACCAAGAAAACTCACCAGCGGTCTATCTCCATGACTCCATGCCCAATGGTTTGAAACTTTTCACTCTATACATTGCATCTCCACTTGAGAATATCCTCCTTCCATCTATCTTCCACCCAAACACAAAAAACAAAACCCATTGAACCCAATAGCTAGCCTAAAATCATCATCAACAAAGCTAAATCATTAAGAGAGAGCCCTCTCTGATTGCAAGTGGGCTAGAACCTACAATCCAAAGATTGGTTTGTGGTTACCTCGGTCGTATCCCTTCAGGAGCTTAGGGACAACCTGAGTGATCACATAATGGCGACTCCACTGGGGAACTTCCTCAAATAATTTCACAAATCAAGTTGGAAAGCTCCACTATAACAGAGTTAGACCTCCCTAGCCCAAAATCTTCAGGAGAGTCCCAAAAGAAACAGTATACAAGTTTTCTGGGAAAAGTGCTCCTTTTCTTTAGAATTTTCAAGTTTATTTCTGATCTTTAATGGTGGACAGAGGTCAGGCTCTTCAAAGTTAAGACATCCACCTAGCGACTCCACTTCATTTTCAATCAAGACTCCGCTGGAGGAACGAACCAAATCTACAACCTAATAGTCCATGTTCCAAAGCATTAACAGTAAGACAAGATGACCAGGTTCGTGGAAAGTCTTTCATTTCATGAAGCTTTAGATGAATTCAGGGAGAGTTTATCAGAGTTTGAGCTTAATGAAGAATTTTTTAGATCGGTGTTGTTAAAAACAGCAGGACGCACGCATACTCTTTTTCTTGATTTGGTCGTTGAAAGATATGAAAATGGAATTGAATTGTTGCAATCTCAAATTCAGTCATATAATTTTTGTGATCCTAATTTTTTTTTTCAAAATATTCCTTCCCCAAGTCATGAGGAAATGGGATTGTCGTCTGACTTACAGATTGAGCACAATCATGCTTTCAAGGCAAAGACTGAAGAAATAATGACAGGGTTTATTATCGAGGATGCAGTTGTTCCATTAGACCAAGAAGGCCCAGAAAACACTATCCCACATGACATGTTTATTGATCCTATAGCAGACTACATGGAGCTTCTCCTCAACTCAAAATCTTTAACATGCTTTCTCTGTGAGGACCAGATACATTAGCAGCGGCCTTTCTATGTCCCAATTTTAATTATGGGGACGCATGACCGAAAAATACTTCTAGCTTCATTAACAATCAGTCAACCAGTTCACTTCTCTCTATAGTTGCTTAAATGGCTGCATTGGCTATTTCATTTCACCTAATCAGCTAAGGAAGTACTAATTAGTATAGGTAGGTAGGATTTCAATTTTCTATTTGGATAGCAACTTTGCTGCAGTTGAAGCCCGAAGTCAAGGCCCTAAGCTCTTCAAGTCTGCTATCATGTTCATAAATAAATTAGCCATCAAAGAAAAGGTTCAAAATACAACTACAATAGAACATCAAGGCAGTCTAACCTGTTGTTCTTGGCTTTTCACAAGGAGAAGCCATCCCCAAGTGGAGCCACTATTAGCCTCCTGCTGCAACAGGTTACTCATATTTCATGATTGACATTTTTACAGGCCAAATATGTCATACTTTGCATGCTGCAATGCTCCATATTTGCTAACAGACACAAAAGAAGGAGGCCATGAAAGTGTGCTAGTCTAAGTCAACTGCTGCATTCCAATTTTGAAGAATTATTCCATTTTTGTAGAATTTTCAGCTAAAGGGAGGTCCAAACAACTTAATCTTGGTCTCCCTAGGTTTCAATTTCCTGTTCTAGAATATAGAGAATGAACAATATGTCCAAACAGCTTAATCTTGGCAGATTCTTAGATAGGTAGAGAAGCAAGGGTGCTCAAAAGCCTAATCTGAGCCCCTGGAAGAAATAAATGTAGATATAGATAGGAGGACAATGCAAAAGAAAAAGTTGAAATGCTCGGTCTGCAAGTCCAAATGCACCGGAACTTAAAAGAAGAAAAATGTTAGGTGTATTAGGCTGGGTAGGTAGTCTGAGGTTGCAGAAGCTAGTTGGTGATCACTGGGGATTCTATCAAAAAGGCTCATCTCATGTGTAAATTGGCACCATGGCAGTTGATTGACAGTACAACAAGGAAGCATGACTAACTCCCCTTTCATTTCCCTAAAAAATCATTAACTAACATCCCCTTAAGGACCTTCGGATCTGTCCAAGCAATCCAACTTCACTCCATTCTTATTTAAACCAAGTTGACAGTTGAGTTGAGTTAGTGAAAAGAAGCCACATTTCTTGTGTAAAAATTAATCTTTTCACAATCCATTCATTTCCCTATGCTTGAGTTTCTATTCTATAAACTTGGCATGCACACATCACTTTTCATTCCTCAGAATTCATATTAACATCTAATCCTATTATATAGCTCCCTAAATCATGTTTCCCTACCCCTACTCTAAAAAGAGACTATATAAAAAACCCCAATAAATACTAAATATCCCACCCCTTGGCAATTATAGCCAAATAAACTAAAGTCGGGAAACATTAGGTCCACTTGGGGCCCACTGTTAACCTCTCCGCATTCACTCGGGATTTATTTAACTCCTGGTTAAATAAATAACCATATTACCCCCCCCCCCCCCCCGCATTCCATTTTTTGGGATTTATTAATATTTGATTAATAAATAATCGAAACCCAAACTTATTAAACCTTAACCTAAAGTCTAAAACCAACCCATATTCGTGAAAAATTTTCATTTAACACATGCGCTACTCCACTAAACTTCAATCATTTGGCTCTCCCGTCTATCGTTGGATTGACTCTCATAGATCTGATGGTCGTCATGCATATCGGGCGCCCCTTCATAGCGGGATGATAGCACCCGATGCTCGACAGTTTCACCATCGTACACCGGGACAACTGTCGCCCTTCTATTGCATCAGGTTGCCCCTAACACACACTGCTCCCATATCAAAAGCGGTCCGACGCAAACCGCTTACCACCCTCCCCGCTTTGCTGACATCAACGCATGACGTTGCCGCCACGTCGCCTGCCACTGTGCTGTACTTGTGCCATGTCACCTGCTGATGTCATCACCCTGCCCCCTTTTCTACTGCCACGTCATCTTCCACGTCAGCTGCCACATCATGTTCCGTACCCGCTACCGGACAAAAAAATGTGTCATGATGACGTCATCCTGGGAAAACGCCAAAAAGCGCCAAAAGCGCCAAAATTCTGAAAAGAGGGGTTAAAAGTCGTGAAAAGAACTATTTTTAGTTTATTTTTGTTTTCGCTGTGAAAACAACGTGCATGCATTTTTCCATCATTTTGCACTCCTGGAACTTCGGCAGCCTGTCAACCTGCAAATTCGACATCCTGGTCTGTCTCAGCAGCTCAATTCCTACCTGTCAAGCACCTTTGGCATCCTCATAATAGATATTTACCCGAAACCCTGTTTTTCATACTTCTCTATTCAAAATTCCAAAAGAACTTGCATTTGGCTTTCAAGGGTTCTCCCACCAATCGCCCATTGTCCTGCACTTATCATTTGAGCTGGTCATTCTCTACAAACTTACAATCTGAGCTTATTTCCTCTGCAAAATAGTTATTCCTCCACTCCATTCATTCATATTAGCCCATGAACTACTAAAATCTTTGAGTCATTAAGTCAAGCCACCCCAGGATCTTATTTTTCACTGATTCTAACCTCTTTTCCTAATAAGGAATCCTTAATTTCCTTTCCCATCTACAAGCTTGTGCCCCTTAGGTGAAACTCAAACTCCATCCTCTCAGCATTGTGTCGAGTGTCCACAGAACCTCTAATTTCGACCTATGTCTGTAAAAACTCCCAGCTGGGGCACTGCAACTTTCTGCTTACCATGAACTCTATACTGTGAGGTCCATTTGAAATAAAATCAGTGGTTGTACCTGTCATAGTGGCCTCAGAGCCTGAAAATCTTCCTCCTATTGCTATTCCGCCCGTTATTCCAGTCAATCAAAACAATACAGGATATGGAGACCCCAGTTTCCCTGAACATTGCTCCTCTGAATGCCCCAAACATGGACTTAGAGTGGCTACCTCTAGCAGACAGAGACTTCCAGATCTAGGACATGAGGGGCCTTAATTCTCACCTTCAAACTGTCTGCTAATTCAAAAATAGTTACATAAATAACACTGATCCGTTGGGAATTTGGCAATCCAGTATGCCTATCTACTACCTCCCACAAGTCAATGTGCTTCCTGATTTCATCCACCTCTGTCATGCACGCTATGAACCCACTCTGAGAGAAATCCTCAGCCCAGATGGATCTGTGTTGTTTTATATCACTCCTCAATCCATCAATCAAATGTTGAATTATGAGCCTCCTCAGTCCTTGGTTCCTCTCACCCTGAAACATCTGATTGATAGTAGTGTGAGGCTTTCTAGGGCAGAAATATTAAGAGTTAATTAGCTATTCGTGATGCCAAAATATTAGAGTGATCATCCTCCACCATATCATCGGGTTTCATTTAATGAAACAGGCAGGCTCATGGTGGATATGATTTCCTACATCTTAGGATGCAAGACAGGAGAGTTTGTAGATGAGACAGTGTTCCAGCTATTATCAATATTTACCCCAGGGTAGCCCCCTGTTGTCATATATGACAATGCCACATTCATAGCCAACAAAATACATGAGAAATTCATGATGATGGACAGGGAAAGAGTTTCAAGTACACCTCCTACATTTATCATCTGCTGCTTTACTATCACCCTGATAGTTTCAGAGTCCCTCTCATGAAACTTGACTCAAGAGGAGAGAGGAGATCTATAATATTTTGGACTTTGGTTTTTCATAGAGTCCACTATTCTCCCTATACATATTGTGAATTTATTGACCTCTTTATCTACCCATCTACTTGTTTGTTAATGGAGACTCCTCCTCCCAGACTTACAGCTGAAATGCAAAGAATTTTGCATCTTTCCAAAGAGTACAACATTGGGGATTGGTACTTTTACCAAAACCATACAGTAATCAGAATTTATGGGCATGATTTGTCCCCCTATAAGCTACCAAGGTATGTTCCCATGAGGCTTTTTGCCTTGGAATACTTCAGACAGTTCAGTCATGCAGACCTAGTTCACTTCCATGGCAAAAACAAGAAGGCACAGTTGAAAATCAGACATCAACTGAGTCCCTTTGTTTTCAACAAAAGGGAAGAAGCCTAGAAGGATGTTGATAAGATGTTGAGAGAGGAAATGTTGTTAAAACAAAGCTTCTACTAGGCACCATATGACCCTGAACACTTCATAAGCTTTAGGAGAATCAAACACAAGCTTTCAGGGTATGTGCACCAACCAATCCCTCACATTTAGCAACATGCTAATTTACCAGAATGGGTAGAAGGTTATTTAGATGATGAACAAATTTCTGAAGAAGAAAATTTACAGAAAGACATGAAAGAAGTTGAGAAAATAATTGACCTGGAATATGTTACACAGGTCACCATCATACAGCCACAACTAGTGGGAGCAAGCACATCAACTGCTACTTCACCGCAACCAGCCAAGGAAGCCATATCATTTGTAGAAAAGGACAAATAAATTGAGCATTCTAAGGAACAAAGTACAATGGAGGAGCAGCCTTCTCCGAATCTGGAGAAAGGCCAAGATCAAAGTCCCTCAACGCAAACAAAAGACCTGAAATTCATGTGCTGCCAACTCCTCGACATGAGGAAAGAGGTAAGAAGAGGGACCAAGCAGAGAATACACCTACAGGTACCTCAACCAGCCAGCAAGGGGAGAAAAGGCAAAGGTTAAACCCCTATGCCAAAGAAGAGATGACAGAGGAAACGCTTGGAAACTTAAGAGGTGAGGGGACACTGGGGCAGCAGATCCCTCCTATTTTGGAGACATCAGCGAGCTCCTTCTAGTAGGAGCGCGACAGACAACCAAGTGGGGAGGTTTCGTCCTCCAAATAGTAGGCAAAAAAGGGCTCAGACATTAAAAACGCATTCACTAAAATCAAATCTAGGAACGAGCCAATAAGGTTCCAACTGTATAATCAATTGCTAAAGATGGCTCCAACAAATGAACAGAGGCTAATGGCAGCCTACGATATGGAAGTAGGGAAGATGACTTTGAGTCATTTCAGAGCCACTGTGCAGCAACCATAGTCAGCTTCAGATTACATTAGAACCAATCTGGAAGTCCTTTCCAAGGACATACATCCAATAGACCAGATTAAGCTGCATAAGCAGACAGGAGAAATTGTTTATTCTACACTAGCAGATAAGGCTTTATTGGCCCATAGATTGCAGAACTCCTTGTACAATACCTCTGCCCAGTTAGAGCTGGAAAAAGCCTCATCATTGGCCAAAGATAATAGAATAAAATCCCTGGAGGAAATCATAATAGAGATGGGACATGACCCTAAAGACCCCAAAGGAACACAAGCCTTGATCAGGAAAAAAGAAGACGATATAGCAGCCCTTAGAAAAAAAATGAAGTTGTTGCCAACTCTACATCCTCAGACTACAAAAGTAGCAGAACAGAAAGAAAAGGAGGACGTATATACCTTGCTTATGAAAATGAATCAGAGAATACTGGATACAGAGAAAGCACAAGAAGAAGCTTTACAAGGGAAACAACCTGTGTTGTCCTCACGGCATCCTCTAATAATTCCAACAGTATCGGTTCCTCCTCCAGCAGTCCCTACAATAGCACCTCCACCAACTTCAACTTCAGCAATAGATGTTTCAACTTCAACAGCAACCACAGTAGAAGCAACACAAGAGGCCAGTTTGGGCATGGAGACCATGATGAAAGAGATTAAGGCCCTTTAATTACAAATGACAGAAATGAAGGAAACTAAAGAAAAGCTACCTAAGATTGAGGCCAGCTATGATAAATCAAAGATCACAATTGCTGAGAAAACCACGGAAGTAAAGGCCCTAGAGAATAAGATAAAGACCTTGGAGAAAGACCTCACTCTCCATAGAACCCTCACTAAAATAAAAACAATTTTGTGGGATAATATTGGCAAAGCTCTTGTTGATCAATGGAAAATGATTCAAACCACTTTTGATCAGATAGATTTGATGGCGGTAGCTCAGTATGAGACTCAAAAATCCAGGGCATTATTGGCAGACAAGCCTGAGTTGGCTAATAAATTGATTCACTTTTTTAATACTAGTACTAGTGACCAGTTGATAGCATTAAACATTCAAAACAGAACATAGACTATTGTAAGAGTCAAGAAGGTGCTAACCATGAGGAATTTTGTCCAAACCATAGAAAGAAAGTGCCAAGAGATGCAAACAGAGGTACAGGCCTTCAGACAAAGAATGGGAGATCTATAGAGTAGAGGTTTACCTAGCCTGGTCACTAGCACCGGAAAGTTGTTAAAACAGGAGCAATATGCATACAGGCTACATACTTATGTACAAAATTAGATCACTGCATCATCAAGAAACACAGAAGAAGCAATACCTCCCACATGGTAGAGTTTATATAATAAACTGGAAGATCTATTCTACATTGAACATGAAATAAAACATCTCTTTCCAGTATGGCCGGCTTATTATACATATACTGAAGCTGATGAAACATCATTCAAATTAAGAAAGCATCAGTTACCACTAGAATATTGGTGGCAAAGCTTACTTCAGATTCTAAATTAGTTTTGATTCTCTTCATATTTTTGCCTGCATAAGAAAATTTTATCATATAGCTTGGCTACCAGAAGTTCAAAAGTGACAATGGGTGAAATGCACGGAAAAAAATTATTCAAGGGCACGGACCAGGTGGCAGATGACAGCATGCCCAGAAAATCCCATGAGCAAAGAAGTCATCAACTGACTTTCACATTCACAAAGTCAACAACGATCAAGACACCTACATCGGCCAATAAAACGCATTTACTTTCTCAGTTATTGTTGTGCGTTTTTTTCTTCATAACAGTTATTGATTATGTCAGAGTAGATGGACACAGTTAGGTCTAGATATTTCCTTATGGGATATTATTTTGTAAAAAACTCCTATATATACTGCTGAGGTAGATGTATTGGGGGTTGGTTGGTTGCTTTGGTCATTTTTGGTTGATTGGATCAGAGGGAGACTCGCACTGTATGTCTGAAAATTTCTATAATCAAAGATTGCTCACAAAGCCTGGAGAATGAACTGTTTGTTGTGTTTAAATGGTTGAGGAGTGACTGTGAAATTCTTGTTTTGTCACATGACTCAATAATTACCTCTTACCTCTATTTTCCATTCATGAATTACATTCTAAACAGCAGAAAGAAAGAATAGTTTAGAATTTGTTTAACTACACTCTATACTCAATTATTGTTGTTTCTTCATATTTTCATCTATTTTAGGCATAAATATGGATTCCACATGGCTCATATTTTCCCTAATTCATCATGTATGACAGTTATCCAGGAATTTTTGATTGCTCATGGATAGAGTTCATTCACTTTCCCTCTGTTAAGTCGACTGAGAGATTCTTGACTGCCTCTCATTCCTTAGCTTTCATTTCATCTCTTTAACCCGAAGATTGTGTTATGAACAACTACCCTGCTTCATATTTGTCTCATAACCAAGAAAACACACCAGCGATCTAACTCCATGACTCCATGCCCAATGGTTTGAAACTTTTCACTCTATACATTGCCTCTCCACTTGAGAATATCCTCCTTCCATCTATCTTCCACCCAAACACAAACAAAACCCACTGAACCCAATAGCTAGCCTAAAATCATCATCAACAAAGTTAAATCATTAAGAGAGAGCCCTCTCTGATTGCAGGTGGGCTAGAACCTACAATCCAAAGATTGGTTTGTGGTTACCTCGGCCGTATCCCTTCAGGAGCTTAGGGACAACCTGAGTGATAACACTCCGTAGATAATAAAAAAAAAAGAAAAAAAAAAGATTTAATAGTGAGGTCTCCATTCCAATTAACTTACCATCATATATATATATTTAAATTCAATTATATGCTAGAAGCTATGGCATCATTAAAGAGTTTTAATTACATCACGGTATTGGATGTGCACTAGATCTCACCCCTAAGTCACAACATTACACAAGTGTTTAATTTGAATACATTACAAGTATATTTAATCATGTTTAGATTAAAGGTTATATGACAAGATTATTCATTATGATAGTCACGGGACATTTGGAGTCACATCCTACGTCCACCTGTAACGCTTTTAACCATTCATGTGAGCTTTCTTGGTTTATGTTATGCAAGTGCTTTTACCTTGATCCTCAAAAAAGAGCAATCATTTTGCTCTGCCATGCCAAAGCTCCAGCCCTAGAACCTTCTCCTCCTTTCGCGAATAGAATGTGCCTTAAACATCTCTACTACGGTGAGAAGAATGCATCTCATGTTGTTCCTTCATCCCTTAAGCAGGTACGGTAACCCTTATGGTTATTTTCCATTTTCTATGTCTTATTTTCCACTTTCTGTGTATAAACATTTGAGGAACCTTATGTTTAATTCTCTCTTAGATCTGTAGGCCCTTTACTTCCTCCAATGACGATGATACCTCGCCAGCAACTAGAAAACTCATGGCATGCGCTCTTCAATAGGTAAATAGGGGCACAAATTCCCTTTAACAAAATTTTCCCTTCTCTTTAAGAGTTTTGCATAGGGTTTTACTCTGAGAGTTTGATGATGGTCTATTTACAACATTTCCCATACACAAGCAATTCCTTTGGTTAAGCGGTTTAATATCTTCCTTTAATTGGTTATAAAATAACTTAGATAGCATATATGTTCTACGTTTAACGAGATTCTCCTTTGATGGTCGTGTTTTCTCTCTTCTACAACTCCCTTGGAAACAGATCTAACACTTGGCCGCTCTCATATCTAATATCTGTTTGTTTTTTTTGTTTCTATTTCTTCCCCTCTCAGCTGATACAAGGTTTAAGTTTTATCCCTTATGGGTTTTGCAAAAGGGAGGTTTATGTTAAAATGACCACTCAGACCACACCCAAGTCGAATGGAATCCTTCCTGATGAAGGCCCTATGGTCATCCCAGTAGGGTGTTCCCATTCAAATGGGTCCAAGCGTTTGTGACATTCAAACATTTATAATTTGTACAAAACTTTATTTATGAATGATTATTGGTTTTATTTGCATAGTCAGTGTTTCACTTCACTTGAGTTCATGAACAAAAGATTATCATATAAGTGTGGACTTCTATTTATTTCTCCAGTCACAGGAATGTTAATATTATAGTTTCCATAATTTTATATGCAATGGCTGTGTTTCTCCCTTGTTTCTACATGCTAGAGATTTGAAACATCTCAGTGGTGGTTTATATAATTTTATGCATTAATGGAGTTGTCTTAATGGAGGTTTTCCTCTGCCATGATTGATGGATTCAAATGATGTATATTACACTTGTTTTTTCCTCTAGTTTTACACCAATTAATGTGTTATGTGATTCTTTTGTGTGTAATGAGAAATACAATCATTCCTAAGATATTTTTTAGTTAAGGCTAGTCCTAGTTAAATGCACAATGTTCCAAAATGGGTCTATTTTCCTTTTTTTCACGATGTCTTGACGAGGACCCAATTATTTTTTTTACTACTGCATGTAATTCTTGGGTTATCCAGTTACCCAGCAACTATCATACATGTATTGGGTCATGAATGGAATTTGGATTTCCCAAGTCCTTATCACTACCAAGACGCTACTTATGATTTAATTGTGTTTCCCCAAATGATCTCCAACAAACCTTTTGTTGTTGTTCCTGAGGCTAATTCATTTCTCCAGGAAAGGAATCTATTAATAAAACATAGTTTGGATAGTGATGAACCCTTTCCTGGTTTACATATATGCACAAATAGTTTCCTCTACATGTTATTGACTATTCCATATGGCAATATAGGAAAGTTACTACTTATTCAGTTTTCTTCTCCCTACAATATCAAATTGTATAGTTCTAATCTTACACAGAAAATATGATTCCTTTTTTAATAATAAGAAAGGAAAACATGTCAAATTCATTTCCTTTCTTTTTGTTTAACCATAAATGCTCCTATGAGATTTTGTTGCACAATTCTTTTCTATATAAATATTGATTGTTCTAACTTTGTCTTTAAACAGAAATATATACTATATGATTTATTTCACTTTCTTAGTCATAATTGCTAATATTTTCAAAGAAACATAATAAATACAATGATGTAAATGTATTGTATATACCAACCAGAACCAGGAAGTCTCTCCTCCCAACCATGAATCTTCCAATGACATCCAGTCTCCCCCTGACCTTCCCCTGATCTAGACAGTATAGCTGTCAACCCTAAGTTGTCCAGCCTCGAAACCTCAAGACTGTTGGTCCAGTTTGGGGTTCCAACTTGCAAGGATTCCTCAAGGGTTCCACTGGCCCAAGTCCAGCTCAAGAAATCCTTAGTAGGTGTTTTATCCTGCCTACCTGCATGGTGTCCTATAGCAAGTTTTCATTGATCTTCCCTTTTACTCCTTCACTCCTTAGGCTCTTTTCTTCTCCAAAAGAAAAATCTAAATTCCTTGGGATTGTCCCTTTTCTAAGAGGGAAAGGAGTTCTAACTGACCAAACTATCTCGAGAGTTTTGTTTTATTTATTTCTATATAAATATTAAAAATATTATTTTAATATTCAATAAAAACTTCTTCTTCAACCATGTCTGAGTTACCACATTCCTTTGGTCTTTCACTTAGACCATAGTTAGTTTCAAAGTTTGTAAAAATAAGTAAGAACATAATTAAAAATATAACATGAATTCTTAAAATCCTACAGGTGTCACATATTCCCCCCCTCAAACGAAACATTGTCCTTGGTGTTTGATTCAAACTATTTTATTAAATCTAGATATGCTTGTCGCATGAATTCTTTATCTTCCCGGGTAGCTTCCTCTGGGTTAAAGTGATTCCATTGCACTTTAAGCTAGATGATAGCTCACCTTTGTAGCATTCTTTCTCTTTGTTGTAGAATGTGCAGAGGTTCTACCAATAGTTCTTCGTCTAGTTCAACTTGCATCCAAACTTTCATGGTGTCATTATTAGTATCATTCACAATAGTTAATTTTCAATTTGATTCAATTACATAGTACCTACATATCCTACCAATTAATCACATGTTTAGGTTCATAAACATATTTATTTAATAACGATACATGAAACACATCATGAATTCTGATGTGAGATGGTAGTGCTAGCCTGTATGCCATCGGTCCAATTCTCTCAAGAATCTAAAAGGGCCCACAGTACCTGGGTTCCATTTTAGCACATCCGCCCCACTGCAACGTGCTTATGTTAGGATTTACACATAAGTAAACATGATCTCCCACCTAAAACTCTCGATAGGTCCTTTTCTTATTTGCATAAGTCTTTTGCCTACGTTGGGCATCTTTTTGGTTCTGACATACTTTGTTAACTGTCTTCTCCATTCCAGCGAGCATTTTAGGCCCCAATTTATCTTCTGGTTTATTCTAGTTGGTAGGCACCCTGCATTTCCTTCCATATAATACTTCAAAGGGGCTCATTCCCAAATATTCATGGTAACCATTGTTATAGGCAAACTCAATTAAGTGGACGTAGTCTTCCCACTTAGCTAGTTGCTGCATTATGTACATTCTTAACATATCCTCCAACACTTGGTTCACCTTCTCATTATCTCCATCAGTTTGAGGGTGATATGCAGTGCTAAATTAGATCTGAGCCCCAATCCTATGAACAAGGATTTTCAAAATGCAGAAGTAAATTTCACATCCCTATCTAAGATCACCACTCTTGGTATACCATGTATTCAAAATATCTCTTTCATAAAAATATAAACAATTTTAATTGTTTTATACGTGGATTTTACTAGTATAAAGTGAGTTGTTTTACTTAATTTATCCACCACTACCATGATGGAGTCATTCAGTTTCTTGGATTTAGGCAATCCCGTTATAAAATACAGTGTAATGGTGTCCCATTTCCATTCTATAATGGGGAGGGGATGAAGCAATCTGGAAGGATGTTGGTATTCTGCCTTAACTTGCTAGCATTCCAAGCATTTTTCCAAATATTTGGTGATATCCCTCCTCAATTCTCACCAAAATAAATCATTTTTAATTGAAGAAAACAATTTTTGGTATTCAGGGTGAGCATCATATGGGCTTCTGTGAAACTCATCCAGCATAAATTACTTAACATAAGTCTGATTAGGAACATATATTATACCCTCAAAGGTTAGTAATCCCTCACTATTTAAACCATATTTAGATTTCTTCCCCCAACTTCTATGCTTGACTGGTGTGCTTCCATAAAAACTTATATTCAGGATCATTGTGGGCAGCTTCTTCAATTTTCTCTACAAATTTTAATTCCACCCTACTGTACTTAATTTCATAATTACAATATAACTTCCTAGTCAGTGCATCACCAATTCAGTTGTCCTTTCCTTTAAGATGTTTTATATTAAAGTCAAACTCATTAAGAAAAGCGGTCCATCTAGCTTGATGAGCATTAAAATGAGGTTGGCTAAAGAAACCCATTAAACCACTGTGATCTTTCATTAACAAGAATTTCTTACTGAGTAAATAATGTTTCCATACCTTTAAAACATGAAACACTACAACGAGTTCTAGATCATAAGCAGAATATCATTTCTCATGATCCTTTAGCTTTCGAGATTCGAAAGGTATGACTTTTCCATCCTATATCAACACCCCTCCAACTCCTTCCTTGCAAGCATCAGTGCATAAAGTGAATTCTTTATCTGGATCTTCCACTTTTAAAACAGGGGTAGAGGTCAGTAATTTCTTCAAGCATTCAAAACTTTGTTGACATTATGTTGTCCAATTGAAAGCCTTTCCTTTCTTTTGCAGGGAGGTAATCATATAGGAAGTTTTAGGAATTCCTTCAATAAATCGACGATAGTATCCTGCTAACCCCATGAAGGATCGAATGTCAGCAAAATTCTCAGGAACATGTCATTCCTTGATGGTTTTGATATTTTTAGTATCTACCACTATTCCTTCTAATGATATAACGTGTCCCAAATATTGAATCGTATTCTTGTAGAAATCACACTTACTATACTTAGCATATAGTTGGTTATCCCATAATGCTTGTAGTACAATCGTCAAGTGTTTTTCATGGTCCTCTAAATTCTTAGTGTATATGTGAATATCATCAATAAATATTAGAACAAATTTGTCTAGATAATGATGGAAGATATCATTCATGAGACTCATAAACACAGAAGGAGCATTGATAAGCCCAAAGGGTAACACTACAAACTCATAATGTCTGTATTGAGTCTGAAATGTTGTCTTACAAATATCCTCCTCCCTAATTCATATTTGATGATCCCCAAACCTTAAGTAAATTTTTCAAAACACCTTTCCCCCTTTAACTTAGTCAAACAAATCATCAATCCTTGGTAGTGGGTATTTATTCTTAATAGTCAGTTTGTTCAGTTGTTTATAATCAATGCACAACCACAATGTACCATCCTTTTTAAGTACAAATTGTACAAGGGCTCCCCAAGGTGACATACTTGGGTGTATATACCCTTTATCAAGAAGTTATTGTAGTTGCATTTTAATTTCTATTAATTCAGGTACACTCATATGATACAACATCCTTGATATTGGGGTTGAACCCATAATTAACTCTATGGTGAAATCAATGTTTCGCATAGGTGGTAGCCTAGGTATTTTTTCCAAGAATAAATCAAAAAATTCCTGAATAATTGCTATATCCTCCAAGGCGTTTATTTTATATTTAGAATTTGTATAACCCACCTATACTATATCAATTTGGCAACCTTTTTGAATAGGTCACAATTTAATAACTCTCTTAACTCCTTGAATATCTTGCCTTTCACCATCCTCTCCAAGGAAACTTGCGATTTTCTCTTTGAAATTTACTATTGACCAATGTTTCTCCAACCAACACATCATATGCTCCTAAAGGTAAAATATTTAATCTTCTACAATTTGTTGTCTGCCTGCTTCAAGGGAGAAATTTTCCACCTTAGCAGCCACCCTCCGTTTGGCTCTAATATCCAATTGTAACAACCAAGTAGTTTTAATCTTATTTTCTATAAATTACATAATTCTACCAGTTTTGGACTGATGTATCTTAAACTTTCACCCGGATCTATTAAAATGGAAACATAATGTTTAAGTAATTTACCTTCAATTTCTATCATGGTAGGTCGATATTCAGTCTCGCCATCTTCCAAAGTTTCATTAATCCATGGAATATTTTTGGCTACATCTCCTACCATGAAAGTTTCTTGAATATTAGCAACCTGCTTAGTGTGAGTACGGTGAGGGAAGTTTTTGAAATAATGGGGTTCTCCACAACCCCAACATTGTAAAGGGGTTTTTGTTGTTGACTAGCTTTGGGTCGACTTGCCACTTATGATTTCTTGATTTCAATATGTTGTCTCATTTTTTGCTGATTCCTCCCCACCATTTTCATCTATGGTTTCTAATTCATGTTTTTAATATTGGTGGGTTTTGTTCCCTGGAAGTTCTGGAAATTCCTTTGACCTTTTATGTTTAGCCCCCCCTACTACCTTCCCCTTTTTGTTTGATCTTTTGGTAGCAAATTCGGGCCTTTCGAATGGTCTCATCCATTGTTTTTGGGTAGTCAAATTCCAGTTTTTCTTTCATAAAAGTGGGCAGGCTGCTAATGAAGCATTGCATCTTGGATTTTTCCTCTCGAAGAATGGAACGTTTCTCATCAAAGAAGTGAATTTAGTTATAAACTCCTCTATAGTTAACGGGCCCGTCCTTAGGTCATGAAACTCCTTTTCCTTCTCATCATAGAAGCGTTCAGTTAAATATTTGTCTCTAAAATACTTCTGAAATTCGCTCCATGTGACTTTTTGTTCATCAATTCCTCGAACAACTTTGATCTCCTCCCATCATAAGGTGGCCTAGCCCTGTAGTTGATAAATGACCAATCGAGCTTTCAAATTATTATCATATTCGTATACTTGGAAATATTTATTCATATTAATCAGTTAAGCCTTGACAGCTTCCTCAACCTCACCATCATACACCAGAGGTTTTATCTTCTTGAACTCCCTTGAAGTCCAATTTTTTGTTTTCTAGGCCCTTTTCCAAATGAGGCATTATCCGATCTTATTTCTTCATCATTATGTCCCCCCTCTAATTCCTCGTTGTATTCTTCATGATGAAATTTCTTTGTGTGGTTTCCATTTCCTGCACTAGGTTTTAGTCCCTAGTGATTTTGTTGGTCTGATAGGCTTTACATGATCCTTTCTTGTTAGTGTCTCAGTCTTTCATTGTCAGCCCTCAGGCTGGTCATATCTATGTCAGTTGTTGATCTGTTTCCAATAATGTTGCATTCGCCTATTGAGATTCTTCTCCTAACTGCACCCACATTCTTGGGTTAGTTTCCATATAAAATACGTTGGTTGTTGTTTAAGGTTTTGTTCCTCTCCACATCTTCTTTATATTGTGTGCATGGTAGCATTGTTTTGAAATTTAGTTTACCCTACTTGGCCATAGTGTTGAAAATGGGTTGTGATCCCATATGTAACATGTACCTACACCATTTATGAATTATCTCCATAGATAACTAAAAAAAGATTTAATATTCGGGTCTCCATTCCAATTAACTTAACATCATACATATATTTAAATACAATTATCTATTGGAAGCTATGGCATCATTAAAGAGTTTTAATTACATCTGGGTATTGGATGTGCATTAGCGCTCACCCCTAAATCATAACATTACACAAGTGTTTAATGTGAATGCATTACAAGTATATATAATTTTGTTCACATTAAAGGTTATCTATAAAAGGTTATTCATTATGATAGTCACAGTACATTTGGAGTCACATCCTCCATCCACCTATAACGCTTTCAACCATTGATGTGAGTTTTCTTGGTTTTTGTTATGCAACTGCTTTTACCCTGATCCTGAAAACGAGCAGTCATTTCACTTTTCCATGTTGGGGCATCGACTCTGCAACCTTTTCCTCCTTCCACAAACATAATGCATCTTTAGGGTTTCTCCTCCCGTGAGAAGAGTGCATCTCAGGTCATTTCTTCATCCCTGAGGCAAGTGTTGTAATCTTTATGGTTATTTTCCGTTTTCTAAATCTTATTTTCTGCTTTCTATGTCTAAGCATTTCAGGAACCTTATGTTTAACTCACCCTTGGATCTACAGGATCTTTACTTCCTCCAGGGACAACGATACCTCCCCAGCAACTGGCAGACTCATGGCATGCACTCTTCAACGGGTAAACTAGGGCACAATTTCCCTTTAACAGAATTTTCCCTTATCCTTAAGATTTTGGCATCGGGTTTTGATGGGGTTTTACTCTTAGGGTTAGATGATGGTCTATTTACTACGTTTTCCATCCACAAGTAATTCATTTGGTTCACTAGTTTAATCACTTCCTTTAACTAGTTATAAAATAACGTAGATAGCATATATGTTCTGGGTTTAACTAGGTTCTCCTTTGATGGCCATGTTTTCTCTCTTCTACGGCTCCCTTGGAAACATATCTAACACCTAGCCACTCTGATATTTACTATTCAGTTATTTTCAAAGTTTCTATTTCTTCCCCTCTTTGTTGATACAAAGGTTTAATTTTTAGCCCTTCTCGATTCTGCAAAAAAGAGGCTATTAAAACTTGTGAAAATGTATGTACTCTATTTCTTTAAATTAAAGGTATAAATTAGAACCCCTTTTTTCCACATAAAACAAAATATGTACTTTTTATTAGGAGAAATACAAATCACATTTTGTAGACACACATAGTGTGTATACAGTATGAGACATGAAAAGGACATGACCTAACAATAGAGAACAAGCATATTGGCATATATGGTGCAATAAATTGCCAAAACCACCAAGCATGTGATGGAGATAAAAACAACAAACAAATAGAAAAAATATGATTTGGATGACAATTTGACCTTATTTTTTCCAGTTCTCATTTCTCATTGGAAAAATGTGGAATGTGGCAACTTATTATTTCAATTTTCCTTTACCTTAATACTTGCTTGTGAACTTATTTATTCTTCTTGTGTTATTTAGTTAGATATTCTCATCAAAAAAATATCATGAATGAAAAAACAACAACGAAGGACATAAAAATTAGGCTCTCACCCAGGGAAAAATATCTCAAAGGGAAGTACCAAAAAAAAATCTTCTCTTGTTATAGAATCTGCTTCAATTGAAACCACAAAGACCCAAACACTAGACCAAGTCCTCTAAGTACCAAGTCAACCCTTCCTCAAGAATTTTCTTGATTCTGCACCAACTAGTTTCAGACTACAACTTCGAGCTATCAACTTCAACACTACAACTCATCCTACAAATTTGACTCTGTAATTTCATCCTTGCAGTTGTTAGAAAAACCCTAATCTAGCTTCCTCCTAAGACCTTACTAAAGAAATATAGCGCCTCCCAAGGTCAATGATGTCACAATAAAGTATTCTTCCCTCCACCTACAAGATATTTCACTTCAGCTTACTACAACTAAGACCTACAACTTCGGCCTCTTCTTGCAGCACTAGAAACTCTAAAACTTCACATGTGTGAGAGAGATTGAGCCCATAAATAAGTTTTTTTGTCCTCCTTGCTTCTCCTAAACCTTATCTCTTATTTTTCTAGCTTCCCAACTACATATCAAATTCTTTCGTAAGAAATTGAACTTCTTGTGTGAGTGAGTGATAATGAGGTCAAATTTCTCCTTTATATAGCCTTTTCGGGGGGTTGAATTCCCTCCTTTAGGTTGACTTGTAACTGCAAGGGCCGACTTGTACTTTTGGAGTTTCTAGGAATTTCTAAATTCAAAAATAATTCGTTTGACAATTATATTTTTCCTGGAAGAATCTTATAAACATGATGTTGTCTCCTTTGACTCATGAAAATAAATCATAAGACCTAACAAACCATAGAATCATTAAGAACATGATTTTACCTAGGAGACCATCAATAAAGAGCATGAAATCCATGCTTTAATAATAATAACTTTTTTTTCTTCTCTTATTTGTTAGATAGGATATATATTGAAATGATTAGAAGCACAATTATGAAGACTGAAACTAGTTACATTTTCAATAGTCCCTCTTAACTAGGGAGGTATTCGTAATTGTACAATGAGTACAACAACATTCTCAAACTGAAGAGTTCTCATAGGAAGAGTTGTATTGATGAACCATATTGTAAGCATCATCATTATGGCCAACAACATCTTTGAGGCCTAATTAGACAATCTCTCCTTCATTCAAGAGCATTATCCTAAGAGGCTTTATGTGTGAAACCGCATTACCTCTACAAGGCACATACCCCATCCAAATGTTCATAAGGTATGTCCTTTTAAGACTATTCTTATCTCGGATATCCAATCCTTACTCCTCAAATAATATTGGTCCTCTTCAACCACTCTTTTCTTGGATTCTTGACCCATCCTCAAAGACTTAGGTACCTTTCCTTTCTTGGATTCTATATCCTCAAGGAAAACATAGATGTTTATCTAATCCTCCATCATTCTCTCTTCATGACCTTCACTCTCTCTTCATGACCTTCACACAGACTTATGGTTTTTAGTCATGGTCAAGTGTATGCCACATGAAGAAGAGAATGCACAAGTGATGTCGAACATCACTCCCTCTCAACTAGAGAGGATATACTTATTCTACCTTTTGATTAGAGAATATATCCTTGCTCCTATTCAAGGAAACTCCTTTTTCTCCCTCTCAAAACTAGAGAAGATTCCAGACTTCCTTTTAATAATGGAAATCAACACTACAAGCCGTACATATTGTCTTCATGAGAGTACCAACTACCTAATCTCATAGCTACATGGATCCCTCTTTCTTTTGCATCTCTTTCATCGAGATTGCTTCTTTTTGAAGTATCATGGATCCATCTTCTCCTCTTTAACCTTGTGACAAGATCTAGGTCCTGCTCTTGCTCATCACATTCATATTCAACATCACAAATGTTGAGAATTTCCAATCTTTAGATTGATCATGGTTTCTTCATGAAAGTGCTCTCCTTTTTTGACCTTTAGGTTATCTTCTTGCACTGCTGTCTTTCAATCCCAAGATGAGCATATCTTGACTTCATCATTGTCGGGTCTAAATATTATTCACACATTCCTTCCATACAATTGATCTTGCCTCAACTCTCATCATGTATTCCTACAACATCTTTCCAGGTGGAAAAATAATATGTTAACCAGATAACCAATAATAATTAAAAATAGACTTACCTCCTTGTGATGACCTTCTCGTTCAACCAACATCCTTATGGTTCATCTCCATAGGAATCTTCTTTCATGTATCATAGTGCCCAAGGATCAAACTTGATTACTGATTTAGAACTTATCTTTCAATGATTATATTAGATGTTAATAAAATTTATATATTCTAGAGAAAGTCTTAAATTCTTTATTCATATTAAGATAAGTCAAATCCTATTCTTTTCAAGCATCATATATATACTTAAGAATATTTTATAACTAACTTTATTTTCAAAAGATTATATACATATGAATCTTATCCAAAGTTTTCTTTCAATATGCGTTATTATGCTTTCACCCAGTCATCTAGCTATATGCCCTAAACTAAGCCTCCAACTTGGCCCATTCCTTTCCTTCATCCCTTTAACAATATTGTTTCCACATTACATGGAATGTATACTACCCTTGTCATGATGTCTTTTCCAAGGACCTTCCAAAATTATGGTCGTTTTAGGATGATAATGATCCTCTTAAGTAGTATAACAACTTCTAACAAAATGTTAGATAATGCTTGGGTGGATATTATGCAAAAATGGTTTATTTATCTATCTACACAATTTTTACAAAGAAACTCTAAAAATGTTATTATCATATGCTTTTATCTATGATGTTATATTTAAAAAATCCTTCCAATGCATTCTATTCTAAAAGAAAGACTATTATAATAAAGAACCTGATAGACAAAGTGCCTCTTTCAATAGTAAAGATCCTTCACTTCTTCCTTCTTTGGCTTCTTCTCAGGTTCTCCCTTTTCCTCGACTACATGCCTTTCACCCTTTTCTTTTCTCTTGTTGTTCTATTGGCTTGGATAGTCCCTTTTAAAGTGTCCAAAGTCATTGCACTTAAAGCATTGGACCATGGACATGTATTTCTTCTTGGACTTTCCAAACTTTCCCTTCTTCAACTTCTTGATTCGGGCTAGAAAGGAAGGCTTGAGACTGCTCATCTGATCAATTGCCATCTTTTACCTTGATATTTGATTCTTCTAGAATGCATTGAGCCCACAACTCATCAAAATGAGTTGAATATTTCTTGGAGTAGATGCTTGTTGCAAAGTTGTTCCATTTCGGTGGAAACACATTCAGTACACAGATGGTTACTCCTAAATCATAAATTGATTCCCCAAGTCCTTGTAAATGGTCTCTTACTCAAGAGACTCTCATGAGAAAGGATGTCATATCCCGATCCCTAGATTTTTTCATCTTATATAGGTTATTGCGAAAAGACATCTTTTTTCCTAATGTACTTACATAGTACTATTTCACTAGCTTGTCATACACAACCTTAGAAGTCTTGAAATTTGCAAAAAATGGAACAAGAGAATATTTAATGTATTCAACTATGATCCTTTGTGTCCTTAGTTCCCCTTCCTCATACTTTTCTATTTCTTGTGTCTTTTCTTTGCTAGGTTCAGTAGATTCCCCAGTAACATACTCCATTACTTCTTGTTCTATGACTATCAAGTCAATCATTTTCTTCCATGCCACATAATTTGATGCTCCAGCAAGCTTATTTATCTTATTATAGAAAGTACTTGCATGACTTGTAGATTTAGACATGATGTAATAATATGATACTTGATAACCGAGATTCTCCTAGATGATGTCTCCAATCTTCTTGAAGTCCTCAAGATATTTTGAAGAGACTTCCTTGAAAGACAATCTTAGGATTCCTCCAACAACAACTTCCAAGATCCCTTTATGCTTCCTTTAGAGATGCCTTCAAAATAGATCTCCTTCAAGGAGAGATCAACAAATTTCTTGCAATATTCGATCCAAGCCTTTCTTTGATGAGAGCTTGATGTAGTCATGATCTTCTTCAATGTAGAAACCATCCTTCTTGATCAATAGGTCAAGTATTCTTCCTTTCTTGAGTCTTTTCACAAATGATCCCCCTTAACAATCAACCTCTTCTTAGTGTCCATAAAATAATCCTTTCAATTGCCTTCCATTTCACTTTAGCTCTAATACTAATACCATGTTGGAAAAATGTGCAATGTGGAAACTTATTACTTCAATTTCCTTTACCTTAATATTTCTTACTTTTGAACTTAGTTATTCTTCTTGTATTCTTTAGTTAGATATTTTCATCAAACAAATATCAACAAAAAAGGACACATAAGTTAGGTTCTCAGCCAGGGAAAAACCTCTCTAAGCGGAAAACCCATAAAACTCCTCTTTTTATAGAATCTCCTTCAATTGAGACAATAAAGACCCAAGACCTAAACCAAATCCTTCTCCAAGTACCAATTCAACCCTTCCTCAAGTCCTTTCTTGATTTTGCACCAACCAACTTCATATTATAACTTTAACCTACTAGCTTCAACACTGCAATTTGTCCTGTAAATTTGACCTTGTAATTTAGGCCTTGCAACTATTACAGAAACCCTAATCTAGCTTCCTTCCGAGACCTTCCTAGAGCAAGACAGTTCCTCCCAAGGTCAATGAGGTCAAGATAGTGTATTCTTCCCTCCAACTACAAGATACTGCACTTCGTCCTACTACAACAAAAACATGCAACTTTTGCCTCTTCCTACAGCACCAGAAACCCTTGAACTTCAGATGTGTGAGAGAGATTGAGCCCAAAAACAAGATTTTTTGTTCCCCTTGATTCTCCTAGACCTTTGCTCTTCTTTTTCCATCTTCCTAGCTATAGATCAAATTCTTTCTTGAGAGATAAAACTTCTTGATTGAGTGAGTGCTAAATGAGGTCAAATTGCTCCTTTATATAGCCTTTCTAGGGTGTCAAATTCCCTCCTTTAGGTCGACTTGTAATTGCCAAGGCTGACTTTTACTTTTGGGGTTTCCATGACTTTCTAGATTAAAAAATAATTCCTTTTATAATTACATATTTCTCAGAAGGGTCTTATAAACATAATGTTCACTCCTTTGACTCATGGCAACAAATCCTAAGACCTTACAAACCCTAGAAGCATGAAGAAAATACTTTTACCTAGAAGACCATCAATAAAGAGCATGAAACCCATGCTTTAATGATAATATTTTTTTTTATTCTCTTGTTTATTACATAGGATACATTTTGAAATGAGTACAACCACAATTATGAATACCAAAACTAGTTACAATTTCAACATTTCTACATTGCACTTTTTTCCATCCTTCAGGCTCTAGACCAATTACAACAAAAGCAAGTTCTTGGCCCTAATATGTGCGAGGAGATTCTTTGTATGGATTTGAGGACTCTAAAATTTGTGCTTGTTTAGTGCCTCCTTTACCTTCTGAAGACAACTAGTTTCATAATTTCGTGTTCGCTGAAGGATTGACTGAACTATCTTGAACCATAGGCTCCTCAACCTCCATTTTGCCTTAAGATTGTTCAGACTATGTCTGTTGGTTTCCCTCCTCCTCATCTTTCATATGTGGAGATTCATTAAATTTCCATCCTTTTGGTCTATTTGACTTCTTCTTTTTCTTTTTCGGGATCTTCTTTGTTAGAGGGCATGTGTTCTAAAGATGACTTGTTTGAAAGCACATGACATTTGAAGGTCGTCTTCTCATAATCTAGAATTTTTGTGTCCACTGAAAGTTATTATGTTTCAAGGTGATGTGGTCAAGTAATCCTTTGTTGAGGTCTATCTCCACACAAATTCTAGAAAGGGTGAATATTCATTTTTTCTATTCTCTCCATATCCATTTTTTTTTAATTTTCCAAGCTTGTTCCTATGTCTTCAAGAACTTGGTGGTGCAGAAGGGAAGGGGTAGGTTTGGAAGCCATACCCATACTAGCATTGAAGTGGCCATCATGAATTTTGCATCAAAACCAAGAAACCATGGAATAATTGATAGTCCAACGTTACCTCATAACCATGGCCCTTCATTTAGCGCAAAATCTAGTTCTTTTGTGTGTCGAATTGGACAATAAAGAATCCTTTAGAACAATAGTAAATATCACAATTAGATGTCCAAGTGTCATGCGGAAAGAGTTATTTTTGCGGACAAACCTAACCTCCCTAGGAGTCTAAGACTCTCTAGTGACAAACAAACCAAACAAGAGCAATCCTTCTCTAAACACATGTTATTCTATGAGAGATCAAGGGTTTTCCGGTCTTACCTTAGGTCCAACGCTTGTTGTAGCAGTGCAGCCTTGCTGATCCAGATGAGCTCCTCCTTCACTTTAAGACCTGCATACACTAACAAAGCAAACGATTACATAACAC
>APFE031365006.1:132783-169532 GCA_000404065.3 Pinus taeda
TTGTCAATTTAGAAAAAAATAAAACCACCACTGCCACACCACCACAACCACTATTAACTTACAGCGGAGCACCAAAAAAAAAAAACAACACCACCAGTATGGACTTACAGCGGGGTACCCAGAAAAAATAAAAACTCCATTGACTTACAGCGGATTACCAAAGGAAAATAAATGCATATTTATTTGGTCGTTAAGAAAAATATAAAACAATACTACAGTTCCTTTATCGCCATTACTAAATTGACCTTCATGCATGATTTAACATAGGAGCACCAGAGGAAAATAAATGCATATGTATTTGACCAAGAAATAAGCTGTAGCACCCAGATCTTTGCTGTCTGTTGCTTCCACCTAACCACATCCCATACTCTTATCACGAGCTACCTACCCTCGAATATATCATTTTTTTATCTAATTAACTAAATATTTAACCTAAGAGTCTCGATTTGTTTCGCCTGCCAGTCCGTCTCCTAAATATTAATTTTCTGATGCTACCTGCATCTAATAATACTGAAGGGCGGGTCTCCTTGCATTCTCTATAAAATGAGTCAGGTCTCCACTCTTCTTCACCCTTCATTCTCTATTGAATAGTTTCGCAGGAATCAAGTTCTGTCTGCAAGAGATACAGATCAGTAATGGCGGTCATCAAGGTACACGGTCACCACTTCTCCACAGCCACAGGTATGGTGCTCTGCTGCTTGAATGAGAAACAAGTTGAGTACGACTTCGTCCTGGTCGATCTCCCTACTGGTGCTCACAAGAAACCCCAATATCTGGCTCTCAATGTAAGAAAAACCCTCTTCAGTTTTCTGCAATCTCTCTGACATATCAAATACTCTGTTCATAATATACTTTTTGTTTCTGATTGTGTTATGACGCAGCCATTTGGGGTAGTACCCACAATCCAAGATGAGGATCTCACCTTATTCGGTAATTCACTACCCACCCACATCATAAGTTTGCGCTTATTTTATTTTTATATTTCATCTCCATAGCCAGATCTCATAGAAGGTTTTTTTTTTTTTTTTTTTTTTTCTCCTAAGAACAGAGTCCAGGGCCATCGTCAAGTATTTGGCCAAAAAGTTCAAGGGGCAGGGCACCGAACTCTTGGGCAACACGCTGGCAGAGCAAGCCCTGGTTGATCAATGGTGTGAAGTGCAAGGGCACTCGTTCTATCCCCCTGCTTCGACCATTTTGTTTCAGACCGTCCTGTTCCCACTGAGGGGAGGCACCACAGACGAAGCAGTTGTGGAAATCAATATTGGGAAGCTGAACCAAGTGTTGGATATTTATGAGGAGAGGCTGTCAAAGAGCAAATACTTGGCAGGCGATTTCTTCAGCTTGGCAGATCTACAACATCTGCCATGGACACAATACCTCGTCACGGCTTGCAAGAAGGGTGATCTGATATCATCGAGAAAGCATGTGAGTGCATGGTGGGAGGACATCTCCTCTCGCCCTGCCTGGAAGAAAGTTGCAGAGAAGATGCCCAAGTGAGGAGAGCAGACTCAACAAATTTCAGACTGCAGCAATAAATAAATACATGTTTTTGGTTTGGTCCGAGACACCATGTCCATTTTTATGTAATGTTATTAGGGATTATCTACTGTTATACTGATAACATAGTAGAATTCTGTAAGTTTTACTCAGAACCCTTTGTCCCTTTATGTTCTTATGCAATGTGAACCATGAAGGGCACCATGACACATTTATGAAACTTTAATTCCGAATTTTTCTCCACCTAACAAATTTCAATGGCCATCCTTTGAGTCCGGCTCTGTTTCTGGCCTGAAATGTGGTCAATCTGTTTTAATGCCCTTGAATGTGGTTCGGTTTGTGTAGTGATTTTCTTTCCACTAAGTTAAATTCTAGCCGTTATCATGTCATTTCTAGCTGTTATCTTTTAGCGGTTGAGTCATGGATTCTCTGCCCTGTCTATATAATGCGCTAAATGAGATCTGCTCTTTCAACTTGCCCTGACGATGAACCACGATGGTTCTAAACGCGTCGACATAAGTTTTTCTATGTGATTTTCGCCAAAAATTCTTCAAGTTAAATTCTCTTTGGAGTGTGATATGTTTGATTTTCTGTATTTTATAATATATTTAATTATATAAATAGCTATATTCTTAATGTGTTGTTGATTTTTTTGGTAAAGAGTTTAATTTGATTTTTTAAAATGTAAATGAAATGAATATAATTATGTTTTATTTTTTTTGTTTCGAAAGTAATGGAAATTTCTGTCATATTTTAAAAAAATCTTGTAGGGATTTTTGTAAATCTAAATAAAAGTTGTCAAAATTCATAATTTTAGGTGTTTTGGAAGTTTTTAATGGTGGTTGAATTTATTTCCACCATAAAAAACATAATTCAAATACTGCATCTACAAAATCTTGAATATTTTTTGCCCAAATCCACCCACTTTGGGTGTCCAAACAATTCTTCCACCTCCACAAACGACTCCAAATATATATATCAATAAAATGTGACTTCCTTATCATATCCCTACCTGCATCAATGGAATATAGTGAAAACAAAACTTTTATTATCTAATTAATAACTAAAATGAAATTAAAAGATTGAATATTTCCCCATTATTTATTTTGTAGACGATTTTTTTAGAAAAAAACTATTTATAAGATTTTAATTTATCCTCCACCTATTATTAGGAACAAAAGATGACAAACAATTTCCAATGAGGCTTAAATAGAGATGAATATCAATTATCATTGAGCTAAATAAGGATTAATTAAGTTAAAGGTAAAATAGAATTTTCATAACTTTGAAGTTGTTCCAAGTTTATGTGCAAATCAAACTTTTAGTAAAATCTTTAACTAAAGGAACTTTTAGTGACTAAACATGTTTTGATCTCATTACCATATTGCATGGATTCACATAATGGGAAGTTGTTATTTGCTGTAAACGAAATTTGAGTTCAGGATAAATCATCATATTTGAATTGCATTTAAGAGATCCTATGGTGAGAGTGTTTTTCAAGTGTTATTTTGGCATTAAACATATTAAAGGAAAAACGTATTTAATTGCACATGTGTAAATTAATTTTGAAGAAAATAATTTTGGAAGCTTTCATAATATATGAAGTATATATGGATATTATTATTAAGTAAAGGAAGAATTGTTAAACAATTTGTATAACAAAATTATGAAGAGTACAAAATGAAAGATGATGCCATCTTTATTTATAATAGTAATAGCAATAGTATTAAGTGTTGGGTACGTGTTATATTTTTTTTACAATTAACTTGACATGTTATTACATTGTATTCGGTGCAGTGGAGGATGCAGATGGGTGGTAGCTTGGTAATTTTTTTGATGTGGACCAAATAATGGTTGGGCGGATCCAATGATGGGGGTCGGACCCAAGGATGGTGAGCATACTTACTCATGGTTTTTCACATGGTTTTTGGGCATGGTGGTTTTACCCATCGTATTTTGATGTGGACCAAATAATGGTTTGGCAGACCCAATGATGGGGGGTGGAGCCAAGGATGGTGAGCATACCTACCCATGGTTTTGCACATGGTTTTTATGCATGGTTTGGACATCATGGTTTTACCCATGGTATTTTGTAGCTCCGTTCAAGGGAACTATGATTATGTTCTAATCCAAGGGTAATGGTCTAGGGTTTATGGATGCTTTAGCATGTATACAATTTATTGTAACATTGAAAGGAAAACAATGAAAAATCAATCTGGTTTTCCCAGTTTTGGACTCTAGAATAAAATCTCAGTGTATTTTTTTTATGTTCTCGCCATTGTATGTCTTTCTGTTTTTTAAGAATTTGTTTGTAGGTAATTTCTGTACAGGATTAAAACTTACACTTGGTATCAAAGTTATTTTGGCTTCAAGGGGATGTCTTTATGTTTGAGGGGTTTTGTTTGATCTTGTGGTAGACTCTGTTGTTAATTTGGCAACTCAGTGAAAAATTCCAATCATGGAACTGATTCCTCTTTCCGAGAGGATCAAGTTTGACTTTTAAAGCACCATATTTGGACAAGGGAAAGTGTATTTTTGAAGTGAAGCCCAAAATGTCAAAATCGTAAAGGTCGACCTAAGGACAAATTGACCCTCAAAAGTTGCAATACAAGTGATCTCAAGCTCATTTGGGCATCATCATCAAACATCTTCTTCTTCTCTCTTCTTTGGATTTGTTCACATAGGTCTAAATTTAGCTCGCGAAAGTTGGTTCGTACAAGTCCGAAATTGTAGGGTCCAAAGCTTGCATGTGTGTTTAGGGATTTTGGTATGTAGTCGCAGGGTTGCAACACAATACTCTTGGTTGTAGCTTACACCAACATATCTGTGTAGTTGGAACATTTTAGCCGCACACATATCTCTCTCTTCGTGTGGCTGGGATGTAGGATTTCATTTTGATAGGACACTGTAGTTCACTACAGGCTGAGAAAGTTGACTCTAATTAGTATTATTGCTCGGATCATATTTTTGGATATTGTTTGGTTGATATTGCTGCATAATTTTGTAATTTTATGACAATCTAGTAAAAAAATAATTACAAAGGGTTTTCCCCTTTTTTTTTACCAAATTTGTGTCTCTTGTTGATTGTTGATTGTCTTATGTTGCCATTACACTTATTGTTTTATCTTCAATTACTGTTGATGATTGGAAATATTAATTACTGTTGAAATATTGCTAATTGAACAATTGAATTGGGCTAAATAAATTGAAACAACATATAACAATGGTAAAAATTATAACTTGTTACAATGGGGGATCTGCAAGATTGATTATTGTGGTGAAAGCAGATGGTGAACAGTGGAAAGATAGAAAGTTGAGAAATTTAATGGACAAATTTTTGAACTATGGAAGCTCAATATGGAGGATATGTTGGTGGACATAGATCAATGGATTGTTGTAGATCTAGGTACAACACCAATAGGAATGTCAACAAAAAACTAGGTGAAGTTAGATCAAAAGGCAAATAGCACATTACGATTGTGTCTCTCAGATTCAATATTGTTGAATGTATTAGGGGAAGCTACAAAAAAGACTTTTTGGGAGAAGTTAGGGATTTTGTATTCATTAGGGGGTTTTTGAGGTCTAAAATGGGCCTCCTAAGAAAAATATACAACCAAAATAAACTTTAAAAGAACCAATAGGATTCAAGATGATGATGTCAACCTTGGGGAATGATTCACCATTTTTGGAATTAAAAAGTAAAAGGATTAAAAAATAATAAAATAATAAAACTACTTTTTCAACTCGTATTTTCAACTTATCTCCCTATGGGTTTATTCAAATTTCAAGTTGAAACACTTGTTGGATAAATAATTTGATTACTCATCCAAGGAGTATCCATGTTGCATAAGAACAAATAGGATTCAAGATGATGATGTCAACCTTGGGAATGATTCACCATTTTTGGAATTAAAAAGTAAAAGGATTAAAAAATAATAAAATAATAAAACTACTTTTTCAACTCGTATTTTCAACTTATTTCCCTATGGGTTTACTCAAATTTAAAGCGGAAACACTTGCTGGATGAATAATTTGATTACTCATCAAGGAGTATCCATGTTGCATACTTTCAATGGACCCTGCTACACGAAAAATGATAAATAAATGAAAAAAATGTGATTGCAATCACGTTTTTCATGTATTTCTTAGTTTTGGTGTAGCACGGTCAATCGAAAGTATGCAACATGGGTACTCCTTGGATGAGGAATTAAATTATGCATCCAACGAGTGTTTCCACTCAAAATTTGAGTAAACCCATAGGGAGACAAGTTGAAAATACGAGTCAAAAAAATTATTATTATTTTTTTATTTGTTTTTTTCCCTCTAAAATTTTATGATGTCATCTAATATTATTTTATTATTTCCACTATTATTTTATAATTTCCATAGGAGGCCCATTTTAAACCTCAAAAATTCCCTGATGAATCTGAGTCCCTGGTGAACAAACTATTCCTGCAGAAAAGGTTGTATAATTCGATGATGAAGGATAGAAGCTCGATGAAACTATTCCTGCAGAAAAGGTTGTATAATTCGATGATGAAGGATAGAAGCTCGATGAAAGAGCATCAAAGTGCCTTCAATAATTTGATAAGTTATTTGTTATCTTTTGATATTAAAATTAAGGGAAAAAATAAGTGCATTAGTTTGCTATGTTCTCTACCATAATCTTGAGATAATCTAGTTGTTGCTATAGGTGGCAATACAACTACCTTGAATTTTAATGAAATAGTCTCATTCATGTTATCAAAGGAGATGAGACGAAAAATTATGGAGAGCTAAAATGGAGATGCCTTGCTTGTAAGAGGATGATACCACAACAGAAACAAAAATAAGTCATGAAGTGGAAGATATAAATCTAGAGGGAGATCTAAATCTCCAAGAAATTCTTTAAAGCTATGTTGGAAATGAGGAAAAGAAGGGAAATGCAAAATGATTGTAGATCTAAAACTCCTGAGAAAGGAAAGGGATCTGATGATGCTCTTTTTGTAGAGGTGAAAACCAAATCGGATAAAGGTGGGGACATGCACTTGGATTCTTCTTTAAGTATGCACATAAATCGCGAGGCATGGTTGATTGACTCAGGTTCATCATTTTATATGAATCCCCATAGGGAGTGGTTTGTTAAGTATGAGAAATATAATGGTGTTGATGTATTCCTAGGTGATGATAGGAAGACTAGAATCACAAAACACAAAAAAGTAAAGCTAAAGTTGCAAGGTGGAAGGATTAGAACACTTCCTAGTGTTCGGCACGTTCCTAGATTGGCCAAAAATCTGATGTCTGTAAGAAAGATGGATGTTGCAATTGTAAAAGAAATGTTTGAGAATTGTACCTACAAGATGTTTCGGGGAGCACATGTATTGATTAGGTGAGTTTGGATTGAAACTCTGTACAAGTTGTTGTGCAATATTGTTATTGATGAGTGCAACAATTATGTGGTTCCTGAAATTGGAATATAAAATATTCTAGTCTTTGGTGAAAATATTGGTGTGGCACCAAATATTGGGAGATATTGGAGAGAAGGGACTTCGAATACTACATGGTAATGGTATGGAAGAAGGTATGTCTAATTTTTCTCTGGATTTCAATTTCTGTGAATATTCTGTATATGGTAAGTAGAATTGGGTGAGCTTCTCCTTTGGTGCTAAGAGGGAAGAAGGGATATTAGAACTTGTGCATAGTGATTTGTTTGGACCTGTGTTGGTTCCATCAATGGGTAAATTTGTGTACCATATCTCTTTTATAGATGGCTTCTCAAGGAATACTTGAATATATTTCCTCATGAAGAAATCTAAAGTTTTTGACAGGTTTAAAGAATTTAAGGCTCCGGTGGAATATTAGATAGAGAAGAAGATTAAGGTGTTGAGGACAAATAATGGTGGAGAGTTTTGCAAGGAATTCGAAGAATTATCTAAGAAGTGTGGTATAACACAGTAGAATAATACTCCATACACACCTAAGAAAAATGAAGTTACACAAAGAATGAACATGATGTGATGGAAAATGAAAGAAGCTTGCTCAGTGGTGCTAGATTAGGGAAGGAATTCTGGGCAGAGGTAGTGGATACTTCATGTTACCTATTTAACAGATTGTCTTCATCAGCATTGGAGGATGAAAGTCCACATGAGGCATGGACTTGGAAGAAACCCTCTCTCTCACATCTCAGGGTATTTGAAGGCGATGCAGATGTACATGTTCCAAATGAGAAAAGAACCAAGTTGGATAGTAAATCTAAAAGGTGCATCTTTATTGGGTATAAGGATGGTTTAAAAGGTTACAAGCTTTGGAACCCAAAAACAAGGAAGGTTATGTACATTCTAGATGTGGTGTTTAGAGAAGTGAAAGATAGAGTTTGAAATGAAGGAGGAAAAATCAGACTCTATAGAATAACAAGAATCAGAAGAGGAATAAAAACACACTCTAGTTTTGAGGAGATTAGCTTGAGTGAAAAGGCAGCCAAAGAGGTATAGTCCATCTACTTCCTATTCAAAATTTTCTTTATCTATTATTGATAATGATCATAGAACTGTCAGGGAGGTAGTGGATTCAGAGATTGGAAAACTCTAGAAGAATGCCATTGTTGGAGAAATGATAGATTTGGACAAAAATGATGCTTGGGATCTAATGGAGTTGTTGGATAGAAGGAAACACATTGGAAACAAAATGGTATTCAAGAAGAAGATGAATGCGTAAGGAAAAGTGGAGAAATACAAAGTTTGATTAGTAACAAAAGGTTATTCCCAAGTGTTGGGAATTAATTTTTGTGATATTTTTTCTCCTATTTCCAAGTTAGCATCTATTAATATATTTTTATTTATTGTTGCTTATTTTGATTTTGAGGTAGAACAAATGGATGTGAAGACACCATTTCTTGACGGGAATCTAGAAGAAGAAATCTATATGAACCAAGTAGAAGGCTTTGAGGTGAAGGGTAAGAAATATCTAGTGCACAGGTTAAAGAAGTCTCTGTATGCTCTAAAACAATCACCAAGGATGTGGTATAAAAAATTTGATACATATATACAAGGACTTGACTTCACAAAGAGAAAAACCTATCACTGTGTGTATTTTAAATTAATTGGTGACTGTGTTATTTATTTGGTCTTGTATGTGGATGATATGTTGTTGATTGGAAATGGCAGAGAAATTATCCAAGATGTGAAGACCCAATTGTCCTGTAAATTCAACATGAAGGATCCTAGTGCTGAAAACTATATTTTGTGCATGGAAATTGAATGAGATCATGCAAAGAGGAAGCTCTGGTTAAACCAGAGGAAGTATGTTGAGACAATATTATGGAGGTTTAATATGTAGGATAGAAAACCAGTGAAGGATTATATTCTTGTAAGACGTGTCCTATGTTCCACTGCGAGTGCAGTTGTTAGCTTGACCTATGTAATGGTGTGTGCTAGACTAGACATTGCACATGTAGTGGGAGTATTGAGCAGGTTTTTTTCAAAGCTAGGGAAGGAGCATTGATAATAATGAAGCAGGTTTTCATGTATTTTTGTGGCACTAGTGATTACGGTTTGTGCTGCCAAATAAGACCAGGATTGGAAAGAGTGTTGGAGACACGTGGGTTTGTTGACGTAGATTGGGCTAGAGATATGGATTTGAGAAGATCTACACGTGGGTATGTGTTTAACCTATTTGGAAAAGCAGTCAGTTGGATTAGCAAGAGACAATTTGTAGTGACATTTTCCTCTATAGAGACTTAATATATGGTAGCCACTCATGCAAGTAAGGAAGAATTTTGGTTGCATAGGTTGTGTTCAAGTATAGGGTTGACACAATGAGATATAAGGATAGACTATGACACCCAAAGTGCATTTTTCTTGGCAAAGAACCCTACTCATCATTCGAAGAAAATGCATATTGATGTTTAATATCACTTTGTGAGGGATATGGTTGAAGATAAAAAGGTGTTGTTGGTAAAAGTGGACACTTTGAATAATGTTGCAAATGTATTAATAAAGTTTATGAGCACTAAGAAGATTTCTTGGTGTAGAGAAACAATGGGAATTAAACCCTAGGAACAATGATTATTCACTCTTGTGACCCCCTGTGTGGAAAGAAAGCAATTGGGAGAATGTTGGGTATGTGTTATATTCTTTCTACAACTAGCCCGAAACGCTCTTACATTGTGTTGGGTGTAGAAGGGTTGGAAGGACCCCTTGTTTAAGGGTTTGTAGAGGGGCGGTAGCCTCCTTCCATGGGGTTCGGGGAAATGACCAAGGAATTTTGTTTTTATGTAGACCTAATAATGGTTGGGCAAACCTAAGGATGGGGTTCGTCCCAAGTGGTGAACCCTAGTATTGCACCAAGAGTGTTGCAACTTCTAGAGGATCTTCAACTTTACTTTATCAACTCAGGGTTTCATACAAACTTAGACGTGATAGTGCTATATACACATTAGATCTATCATCCTACTCATGCCACCCTCAACACGGTCACTTGATCATTAGGGTTCCAGACCATTCCTCTACTGAACTAAAAAGAGTCTAATTACTGAAAGAAGAATGTGAAGGCTAGTTCTACTGTAGAGAAAGTAAATGCTTTTCAACTCATGAAATGAAAGCCATCAACTTGTAAATGCCATTAAAGGACATAAATCTTATGATAATTTTCAGAAATGAAAGTATGCTAACTTGCACTCAATCATCTAGCTATAGGGTTGCTTGAAAACATATGATTGTTCTACCATTTCATAATTCAAGAATGCATGCATTGACTATCTAAATCACAGTTGCAGAGTAAATAAAGTTCTAATTTCTAAATATAGAAATTAAAGAACTAATTCTACCTGATCTTGTAGGAAACGAAAATGAGTGAAGGGACTAATCTAGGTGGCACTTTTTGTCATGGAATCCAAGCTGAGGGGTCAAACTACTCCTCAGCTAAGCTTGGCTATCATTACAGGTCAAAATAGGCTGCTATAAGTGTGCTACATGAATCCAATACTTCTACAAGATGTCCTGAAATGCTATAGGAAGTTGGATGAGAAGGTTTGGAGGGTAATAATGGTGAGATGAAGTTTTGGAAGTTTGTATTAAGGTTGTGGGAAATGTAGGGAAGATTATCAACACCCTTAGAAAAGCCCAGTACTTAAAGAACGTTGGATTTGGGATAAGACGGTTGCTCAAGGTGACCGAAAAATAGAGATCTAGAACATCGATTGGCATGCATCAAAAGAATATGGAGAAGACCTAAATGGAGTTGGTGAAAGGGTTCCTTTCCTGTAGATCCAACAACACTGCAATGACACATGCACCTATTTCTCTTTTCATTTGAAAATTATTACAAGTAAATGTGGAAAAGGTGAGTTGAATTTGGAAAAGATTACCTAACTAATGCTAAGAACTTGATTTACGAAACGAACTACCTCCTAAGCTACAACAATCATGATAAGAAAAATAAAAAATGTAATTCTTTCCAAGAAATCATAAATAACTACCTAACTAATGACAAAACCTAATCTATGCAATGAACATGAAATCACACTCTGTTTTGGGATGTGATAATCGGGTCCTTTAATCATGATCCCATGAGGGAGATGAGATAGGGGTCAGTTTCACAGGCTTTTTGATGGATTTTTCCTACTGATCTGTAACACCTATTTTCCCTTCAAAGCTAAAGGAAACATGAATAAGAAACAACTTAATCAATCTTCTAAGATAACAGAAACATGAATAAATTTCAGCAATTAATCAAGATTCTAGACTAAGGATATAGATACACGAGAGGAACTTCTATTTCTAGGGTTGAGCCCTAACCCAAGAGCTTAAATCCTCTAAGTCAACTTAGTGTTGGATCAACGAAGAACTTCTCATTATCATTCAAAAAGTGTCAAACACATCATCAAAATAACAGTAAAATGTACTTAAGCTTAATGGCCTCTTAGTACAATAAAACTTTGAATCCTAATGAGTCCCTTAGCTTGTTTATTTATACAAAAGTGGAGGTACTAAAAAACCCCTAGAAAATAAGGATATTTGACTCCCTAACTCAAGAATAGGTGAATTAAATCTTCTTTGACTTTCACTGGCTCAACTGTCAATGAACTCGACCTTCTTGGCTACCAATGACACCGAGTTGATGAGATAGAGTGGGGATATTTGACTGGTTGGAGGAGTTAAGGTGGTGGACCAACTCCTAGAATCTCTCTTTCTTGTCTACTCTGAGTTCTTGCACTTAAATAAACTCAAAATTGATCTAATTCCTTCCTTTAACACACATTAGGCCAAAATATATAGCAACACACATTTTACTCTCACACTAAGCATAATATAATGAAATTTGTATTTAAATATGAGAAAAAGATAATTTAATAAACTTGAGGATGGCCTTATGACCCATATAATATACCCATTAATGAGCTTCATCATCACCCCCTACTGAAACTATTTCTCATCCTCTGAGCAACCTAGTCATCTATGCCCATGTCCTTCATGGCCCTGGTGGCCTCTCTGACATGCCAAGGCTTTGCAGATGGTATGCCTTCTTGAGGATAAAAGCCTACATTTTCCTCCATGTCTTCCAACTGCTTCCTTTCCTCTTCTTCATTCCTTGCTTCATGTAAACCCAACAACAAAGGTGGACTGAAGTTAAGTCCAATCATGTTGATCTTCAATCTTTGCATGACCGTTTATACAGAGGTGTTCTATCCAGTGCATCCCTCAACCCTTCAGGAGAGTGATACTCCTTGATCTAGAGACTATGTGGCAGGGTATTCGATCTTCCCTGACATGCTTGTTTTCTCTTTATCCCTAATAGCCTGAGAGCGTCCTAAAAGTGGGAGATGACCTGCTCTTGGGTGGCAAGGTATCTAGGTTCTAGCTTAGCATAATTGGAAATGATGTTGTGAGTTCTGATTACAACCATGGAACTTATCTTCTTTGCCTTGATTTATAGGGGTTCTTTTTCTTCTTTGGCCAATATTTTCCTCACCTCCTTAGCTCTGGCATCCTCATGTGTCATCCAATATGCAAGGGCCATCAGCTATAAGTCTCCCAATTTTTCATTGGGATCCCAAACATTCATATCAATTAAGGTGAGGTTGTTTGGGTAGAATTTAGTAAATTTGGCTTTGTCTTCAATGCTACTCTTGTCACACAACTCAATGAAATGATTATAGTCTCGCAATGGCATGGACCCATGGTGTGATAATGTCTTAATCTGGAACTGCATCCATTGGTCTTGGAGGAAAAGTGCATATGATTTGGATGGTAGTCTGCATTTTAGTGCCTCCATGGAGAGGCTCGTTATTGTGGCCGTTTCGGTTTCCTTCTCTTGCAATTTCTTTCTCAATCATCTATTTTCTACCCGCAGTTGTGTTCTCGTTATGTAATTCCTATTCCTTAACTCACTCAACTCCTTGCCCATTTGTATGAGATTTTATTCCATAAGGCCTACATCTTCCACCTTCTTGGATTTGGAAATATGCATACATCTATGTTTCCTTCCTCTTTTTGCTTCAATTTCAAAGAAGAAGGGGACTGCGAATTTCTATGGGATCACTCTGCCTCCTTTAATGAACTTATAACAGGAGCTTAAATTGGGTTGTGTACTTGACTCATGTAGCTCTGGAAGATCCTTTCAAAATGTTCTTGGAGAAGCTTCCCCCTCCTATAACTATTATGTTGCCTCATTCCCTTCTTTCTGCTCATTCTTCTCTTCATGTAGCATTTTCTGCTTTTCCTGTAGCACTTTATGTGTTTCTTGTAGCAAGCTTTTTTTTTCCTATAGCTTCCATTTTCCTTTTTGTTGGAGTGTGGTAGGTGCCTTGGGTTTCTTAGAGGAGGTTGAAATAGTAACATGCCTTCTTACATAGGTTGTGGGAGTCTTTGAGATGGCTTCAAGAGATGTGATTTCCTCAACTTTCTTTTCAATGGGTTCTAGCTCATCTCTTTTACTTGGTGATTCTTCAATTGTAATAGTGGTCTTTGTGGGAGTTTGAGGCTTCCCCTGTTTAATACTAGTGCTTTTCCTTTTTTGAAGTAGAGGGGAGCTTTCCTCTACCTTTTCTTCTTAGATTTGATTGGTGTACTTAAGGCAATAGCTGCCTCATTTTCAGTGGGTCCAGGAGACAAAATTTTCTATTCTAGGGATACCTCTTCTTCTCTAGCTATAGTGGTTTTCTCAGGGCTTGGTTCTTCGTGCTGATCCTCCACTTCTTCTTCATTTTTCCCTTTCTCAACTTCTTTCTTTTTATCTGGTTCCTCCTATGTTTTCTCTGCCTCTTCTTACTCTTCTTCCTCTTTTGCTTATGCCTCTTCTTCCTCTTCTTCCTCTTCTTCCTCTTATGCCTCTACCTCTTCTCCTTCAGCACTAGAGGTTGGGGTCTCACCAAGTGAAAGGACTTGAGTGTTAAGGAAGTCTTCTCTATTCATATCCCTGAATGTGGAGCAAAGGACATGAACCCTTAATTTATTCAAAATATCTTCCACTATTTGTTTGATGATGCCATGGTGGCCTAAGTGTTATTTCTTTCCCTCTTTCACCTTCTAGCTCATGGCCATGATGGACTATAGGAGGAAATAAGGCACATTGACTCTTTGGGCTATATGAAATATTTCTTGAACTCTCAGTTCATGGAGCAGTATGAACTGATGGCCATTGACTACATTCAGTCTTCCTTCACAAGATATGAACTTAAGGATATGGCAGGCCACCTCATCCTAGAGATAAGGTAGGCTCACCCTTCTCACTCCATTTTTATCTTCAGCTGGTTTCTCATCAGGAGTGAATAAATTCTTCTTAGCAATGGCACTGTTGGACTTGTTTTATTTTCTCCATTGGACCCATAGGGGAAGGTTTTTCACCCTTCTAATCAACTCAGGATTGATAGTAATGGATAATACCCTCACCATACTAGTGGCACTAGCTGTTGCTTGAGAGTTTAGGGCCCTGTAAAATTCATAAGTGATATCATCATCATATCCCTTTTGTAGATCAAAGAAACCTAACCACTGATGCCTTCTAAAAATATCTACCGCAGGGGGATGAAGGTGAATTTTGTTAGTATCTGTATGCTCTCTCTTATTAAATCCCCCTCCCATCCTCTTCTCTGTTTTCAACTAGATGTAGGAGGGTTTCTCCCTGTGATAGATCCAATATGAATTCAAAGGGAACAGAGGGTTGGAATCTCTAATTAATGACAATTATGTATATCCCCTTTACTTTATACCTAGAAAAACTCTTTTAACCCACAAGATGATAGTTATTACTAAGAGAGTTCAAGGTGCACGAGCATGTAAATCATGGACACAAGTATGAGGAGGATCCACTTACTTTTCACCATAAGGCCTGGTATAATGATAATAGAAGACCAAATCAACCTTAGGCAATGTTCTTGCACCCTTGGAGGCTTCCTCTAGCAATTTTTGTGCTTCCTGTAGCTTCCTATATTTGCCTCCTATAGGAATGACTAAGGAGGGTGCGACTCCTCTCGATAGCTTCTAAGGTTCATCCTTACCTTAATTTATTTCAAAATGAATGAAAATGCAAGAGAATTTGAGCTTTGGTACATTATATGCTATTTTGGACTAAGGCTCAGAGTGTTGTGTTAACTTGGTAGAAGTACAAGTTTCCTCATTTGAACTATTGGCCCACCTGGAGTTATCATTCTCTCTTCCCTCATAATCAACACTCACTCCCTTTGTTGAAATGTGGTAACAAGAGTATTCCAATTTAATTTTTCCTTGAATTAAATTGTGAATTAAAATCGAATTTTGTCTTAACAGCTACTTGGAAATAATTAATTAAGTTATTTTGACTTAATTAGTTGGAGAAATTCAAGTTAGAAGTCTTTCTGAACTCATGCAAGAGTTATCCCTTAAATTAAGGAGATAAGCCTTAAATTAAGGAGATAAGATTGAGTTATATTTGAGTTGTAATTAGTTAACTCAGTTTGCTGACTTAAGTTTAGTTAAATTAGTTCCAAACTATTTGAGGAACTAATAGAGAGTTAACAGTCAGTTGATGCATGCATGCACTCAACTAGTGTACTCTAGTGAACTGAAGATTCCCTCATCAGAAGCTCATGCATGTCTATTTTGAGAAAGACCCAGTTGAGATTAAAGACAAGGACTATGTACTATCAGTTGCATGTGTTTTCCTATAAAGAAAACTCATGCATGCAGCAAGGAATCATTCCTTGACGATTGTGCAGTTCTGACAGTGTGTGAGATTAGGAGATCATTGGTGGGCTCCAGTATTGCAGCAATAATGCTGCAACTCCTGGGACTCCCTTCTCTACTTTTATCAACCCGGTAGTTCGTAACAAACTTGGAAGCGACGATGCTGTATGCACAAGTACTAGCTCTTGCCACAGCTGTCACTTGGTCAGCTGGCACAAGTCTGCTAGGAGCTTAAGCCAACTTCTATGAGCTCTTAGAAGAAGCTTTTTAATTGATGGATGAAAGCTAACTCGAAGGAAGCTAATCTATTTGCGAAAAGAGATTGAAAAACTGAAGGAAGACGCAAACCCTAGCAGACCTTAATTCTACCAGCTAGTCCTATTGACGCAAAGAAGAGAATGCAAACTACTGAAAGAGATGCCATTACTTCTATGAAGGTAAAATACATGTGTCTATCTGATGAAAACATTTTTTTTTATTTTTGATTAAGTCGTCAGTTTCATCATGCATATGCTTTCACTGTTCTTGACTGTGTAGGGGTGGATCAAGGAGGAGAAATGGTTGGAAGAGGCCGGGAAGGTTAAGAGAGGGTCTAAGGAGTCCCTAACACCCTTCTAGAGAGTTTCACAAAATTTGGCTGTCAAGAAACCTCATTTGTGAGCTTCTACAAGAAGTATGCAGGGGTTCTATAGGATGTTTAGGAATTTCTACAGGATGTTCAAAAATTTCTACAAGATGTTTAAAAATGGGATTTTGGAGGATGGGTGAGTGAGGGAAGATGCATGAATGGATATGGGGGTAGGATAGGGGTCTGAAGTGGCCCAGGGACTGGTGGATGGAGTGGTGAGAAGGTGTAGATGGCTGAATTAGCTCAAAGAAGGCTGAAATAATGGTTGCATAAAAAGGGTAGGGTTACGTGGGCAAGAGGACAAATGTGAGACGAGAAACCTAGTTAGAAGATGGCTCTGAAGCTTGGGTGGATGAAGGAGTGGTGGAGATTCTCTGCATTGTGTACTTTCAACTGAATCAATAAAGTCTTGCAAGTGATCAAAGTCCTAGCTAATCTAATCTAGCTAATAATAAAGTGAATGAACAACAGCTTTATTTGAAGGAGAACCATATATATCAACTATGCAATGAGACATTTCAGAGATCTGAATACATAACCAACTTCTGCAAATGAAAACAACACACTAAGGATTGCATGGCAAAGCAAACTAGTGTTTTTGTTTGGGACAACACGGTTACTTCAATTCCAGCCCCTGATCCAATGAGGAAGAGGTGAAACCAAAAGTGTTTGTTGACCCTTTTCTGGAGCTGTTTTCCTTGTTATTATCCTACCAATCTATTCTAAACATCTGAAGAAATTCTATTCATAAGCAGTGACCTAGTTAATCAACACAACTTAATCTGTCTAACAGAAATACGTTTGCAAATGCATAAAAAGGAAAACAACAATGCATAAAGGAAAACAACAATGCATAAAGGAAAGATAACAGTACATAAAGGAGGCCCTAGGCTCTCAGGTTGGGCCCAACCCTGAGAGCTACAGCTCCTAGAGAAAACTCAGAGTTGATATAAAATAGGATTGCTTATCATTATAAAAAAGTAGTTATCAATCAAAAGTTATGCCAAAATGGCTACAAGAAAACGAGATGAAGGTGACAACACTGTAGTGCAAAAAAAATGCAATGGTTTCAAAAGTCCCTTACGAAGGCTGAGGCCTTATCATTTATACATCACGAGGGCCCTAGCAGGCCTCCTAAATCTAGGGGACTTGGCTGTCCAAACTGTTAGTAGACAATCCCTTTTCCAAAATCTACTTGGCTGCCTTCAAGATCCGTTTTTGGTGGCCTTTGAGCTCGGAGTTGGGGGTGGAGATCGCGAGGAAGGGTTATTTAATGTCATAGAAAACCCCCCTACGAATCCTCACCTCAAGCTTGGCTGTCATCTAGCCCATGATTGCTCGGTTTTGCTCCAACATGTGTCAAAAACCTTAAATGAGCACGTGTTAGCTACCTAGGAAGAGTGACCACCCTTATTCGTACAAATGACATAAACATACTAAAAAAACAATGCCTAAGCTATGAAAAATGGAGGATTGAACAAGGACTGAACAAGGATAATTAGGCAAAATGAGCCCAATAAGTTACCCAATTTGGGGCTCATCAATCATCCACTTCATAAATAGAGTTTTTCCACTTGGTTGAAGGAGATCATCCCAAAGGTATTGTGCAAGGAAATAGGAGCTTGGAGGTCAGAGAGGAAGGCTTGTGAGAAGCCAGGATTTCCTATGAGCATCTGTGAGGATTATACTGAGAGCTGGCTAGCTTTGAGAGCTAATACTTTGTATAATTCCTTTTTATTTCCACCTTGTATGATAATATAGATAGTGGGGTTTTTAGCTGAGGCTTTCCCAAAAGTATTTTCATGTGTATTGTGCATTGATTCTTCTTCTTTTGGTTATATTGTTCAGCTCGATTCACCTTGATCTTTAAGCTTATGCAAATTGATAGTAAAAGTAGGTTATAGTATTTTGCTTTGGTTATATTGCATTATCGGGTTAATCTATAGTCAAATTTTCTACATGGTCTTAGAGCAAGATTTGTATAAAATTTACAAAATTTCTACATGGTATTGGAGCCAAGTTTATCAGAGTTGTGAACAATATACTGAGAAGAGAATTCAAAGTTTGAAGTTCGGGGTTGCAGGCGAAAATCGAATTCATATCATACTTCAATTGAGATGGGACATTATGTGACTAAATGCCCATCGAAGAAGTCCAAGAAGGGATCCTCGGAAGGATAGAAAGGTGAGGCATTAGCCTCTCAATTCGAAATGGACTTTACCCTCATCGCATGCATGGTGTCATCGATGATGGGTTGTGTTTGGTATATTGACAGTGGAGCCTCATTCCACATGACTGGTGATAAAAATTTATTCAATGCCTTGGAGGAGAAAGACCTCAATATGCACATAGAGATGGATGACGACGGAAGGTATAGTGTTTCAGGAGTGGGCACGGTTGCTTTTCAGAGGGAGCATGGAGCTCCTCTCACCTTGACAAATGTGATGTATACTCCTAGACTGAAGAAGAACTTGGTATCAGTCACAATGTTGGAGGAAAAAGGCTCCGATGTTGTATTCAGTAAAGGAAAGGTGTTCCTAAGACACATAGACACGGGTCAGAACAAGAGGATAGGGATTCTGGTGAAGAATCTCTTGTTGAATTGAGGCTTCTGTGATCCATATCAAGTTTAAGAGAAATTCTTCGGCGTAAATCACAAGATAAATCATTTGTCGACGCGTTTCGAACTAACAAGTGTGGTTCATCGTCAGGACAAGTTGAGGTAGATGATTGTGCAAAATTGAGTACGAAAGCAAAATTGGTGCAAAGCCAAGAAATTGGCGAGTTGTGGCACAGGTGGTTGGGCCATTTGCATCATGGGGCTTTGAAGAGAATGCAACAGATATCTATAGGACTTCCCAAAGTTAAACTTGAGCAAGTTGACATATGCAAAGGTTGTGCCTTGGGAAAGTGCACCAAGTCTTCCTTTCATGATCGAGATAGTCGAGCAAAGGCTATCTTAGAGCAAGTTCATATTGATGTGTGTGGACCATTCTTGATGGCATCCACAGTGAAGCAAAGGTATTTTGTGATTTTCATTGATGATTATTCTCATAAATGTTGGATTTATTTCATGCAGAAGAAGGACCAAACCTTCACAAAGTTTTGTGAGTTCAAAGCTTTGGTCGAGAAAGAGTTAGGGAAGAAGATCAAGGCCTTGAGAAGCAACAAAAATGGGGAATATGTCTCTCAAGAGTTTAAGGACTTTTGTGTAGCAGAAGGAATTAAACGAGAGTTGGCGGCACCTCATAACCCACAGTAGAATGGGGTGGCTGAGGGGAAGAACAAAACTATTATAGGGGCAACACAGGAAATGTTGCATGACCAATACCTACGACTTCACTTGTGGGCTGAGGCATGCAACACATTGGTATATTTGCAGAATAGAAGCCCACATCGCATACTTGGGATGAAGACACTAGAGGAAGCTTTCTGTGGTAAGAGACCAGATGTGGGTCACTTTAGGTTCTTTGGCTCATCGATATATTTCCATGTGAAAAAAGATGCATGGAAGAAGCTTGAGCCGACAACAAAATTGAGGATATTTGTGGGGTACACTGATACACCTCACAACTATCGGGTGTACTTTCCTAGTATTAGGAGGATAGTGATTCACATAGATCTCAAGTTTGATGAGTAGAAGGCCATGTGAGTTTCCCTTGAGAGGGAGCTCCAACTACAGGCTATGGAGGAACTATTGGTTCCTAAGGAGGAGGAACCTTAGACTGATGCGGAGCAGCCACATGCAGAGGTTCCAGAAATGGAGACATCCACTCAAGCAGAGTCTTCCAAAGATGGACAAAAGCGCACAAGATAAGATGACATATTGTTGTAGGATGTGAGAGAGAATGTGGGAGCACCATTTTCTCAGCGCAGATAGAGGAGGTCACCTGAGTGGTATAGTGGACACATGGCCCTTGCTGGAGAATGTGTTCAGACTGAGCCATCTTCCTTTGAGGAAGTAGTGTAGCAGTCAATTTGGGTTGATGCTATGGTGGAGGAGTATGACTCCATAGTTCGTAACAGTGTTTGGGACGTGGTTCCAAGACCGGAGAACAAGTTAGTTGTGAGTTCTCGTTGGATTTACAAGGTAAAGCAAGTTGCTGATGATGAGAGGATCATGTTGCTACAGTGTATTTCGATAGAGGATCAAGATGCTGACATTTTGACAAAGGCATTGTCAAAGTGTAAATTCGATTTCCACAGTGATAGGATCGGGGTGGCAGATAATCCCTTTCTTAAAGAGAGGGAGTGTTGAAATGTGGCAACAAGAATATTCCAATTTAATTTTTCCTTGAATTAAATTGTGAATTAAAATTGAATTTAGTCTTAACAACTACTTGGAAATAGTTAATTAATTATTTTGACTTAATTAGTTGGAGAAATTCAATTTAGAAGTCTTTCTGAAGTCATGCAAGAGTTATCCCTTAAATTAAGGAGATAGGCCTTAAATTAAGGATAAGATTGAGTTATAATTGAGTTGTAATTAGTTAATTCAATTCACTGAGTTAAGTCCAATTAATTTAGTTCCAAACTATTTGAAGAACTAATAGAGAGTTAACAGTCAGTTGATGCATACGCGCACTCAACTAGTGTACTCTAGTGAACTGAAGATTCCCTCATCAAAAACTCATGCATGTCTATTCTGGAAAAGACATAGTTGAGATTAAAGATAAGGATAGTGTACTATCAATTTCATGTGTTTTCCTATAAAGAAAACTCATGCATGTAGCAAGGAATCATTCCTTGAGGATTGCGTAGTTCTGATAGTGTGTGAGATCAGGAGATCATCCACTTGGTAAATCGAGTTTTTACACTTGGTTGAAGGATATCATCCCAAAGGTATTGCACAAGGAAATAGGAGCTTGGAGGGCAGAGAGAAAGGCTCGTGAGAAGCCAGGATTTCCTATGAGCATCTATGAGTATTGTACTAAGAGCTAGCTAGCTGCGAGAGCTAAGGCTTTGTATAATTCCTATGTATTTCCACCTTGTATGGTAATATAGATAGTGGGGTTTTTAGCTGAGTCTTTCCCCAAAGTATTTTCATGTGTATTGTGCATTAATTCTTCTTCTTCTGGTTATATTTTTCAGCTCAATATAGCTCGATCTTTAAGCTTCCGTAAATTGATAGTAGAAGTAGGTTATAATATTCTACTTTGGTTATATTACATTATCGGGTTAATCTACAGTGAGATTTTTGACATGGTCTTAGAGTGAGATTTGTAGAGAATTTGCAGAATTTCTACACCCTCTTAACTAATTTTGACTGATGTGACACTCCCACATTGCATGATGATTGATAAATCACTTTTCGTTCATTGTCCAAAGGTGACCAAGTTAATTGGCCACCTCTAGCTTATAAAAATACCTTACTTTGACATTCATGCATTTTTCATTATTTTACATGTAGGGGGGTAGCTTATAGGTTACCATACCTGTGCCTACCTTTTTCTTGATTGATGCATGCGAGAATGTTGGTTCTCTATGCTGCTACTCAAGGAGTTATCTTTTTGTCTTTTTTCTCTTGTGTATGCTTTATTTACTCATGTTTATTTGACTGTTGGTGTTGTTAGCTCTATTGTGCAATGCTGATTCTCTAAGGTCAGAAGGGATCATGGTCTAATTGGTTACATTCAAAAGGAAGCTCACATTGGTCGCTTTCTCCTTTTCCTTCTATCCCACTTTCTATCTATCACCCCCATTCCTCTATTTTCTTTCTAAGCCTAACAGACTAAACCCCTTTGGCCTTAAGCCCCGAGTGCAAAACCACAAACCCACCATAGAACCTCACCAATATGACCTCGCATACTCATAAACCCGTCACTGAATCCCTGCCATTAATCAGTCCCCGCGAATCCAACGGCTCACATCGAGCCTGATAAAGTAACCCGCTTGATCATTTCCCATCGTCGGATCATCTCCATAAAGGTCCAATGGCATTCGCTCCCATTGCACCGGCAATATAATCGAATGTTAGTGCATGATGAGAGCAGTTTTTCTCTCTCATCCACCACTATGTGTCGATTGCTAAGTAGAATCGTTCGACCTCGAGCATTTACTGCCTAGGGCCTGAAAGTGGTGCGATAAATACCATTTACCGCCCGACCAACCTGCTCTCACCCATTAAATGACCACACAACTTCGTAGGCCGATCACTGTCTGATCAGTCAGCTGAAGATCTGACGGCTCTAATTCACCTCATTCCCACTTCGGCTGATAGCCTCCACTGAGCCATCTCCGTCGTCCGTTTCCTCGATCCGACGGCCACTCTTCCCTCTCATCTCGACTGTCCGTTTTCCATGCATTCCACGTCCTTGACCACTCTGTTGCCTGGAGAAGGAGATGACTAGCTTATTAGTACTAGTCACAGTCAGTCCCCAAAAAAAATATTTAATAGACAACATGGCCAAAGAGGAAAAGGATGAAGCACGACCTTGTAACAGACTAAAAGGATAGCACAACATTGAACAGATTAGATTCACCCACTGAAGCAAGCAAACACATTCAGAGACTCCACCAGACAGTTAAATGTAGTTGGTGTTCAATTAAAACCCCTCCATACCTAAGTGGCCAGGTTCCATTGTAATGTAAGCTTATAAATACCCATAAGAAAGATGTAATCAAGGTTGGCATTTGATGTAAGGTTCAACTTTTGGAGACTGTAGATAGTTTGTTACTTGCAGCATCTTGTCTTCATTTTCAGCTAATACAAGCTTCTTTTTCTGTTAACTGCTCACTTTCCATTTTCCTCTGTTCTAAGCTTGTGCCTGATATGCTGTGTTCTTGATATTTTGAGGTTTAGCACTAGATAACTGTCATCTTATGTTTGTGTTATATTGTTGAATGCATCACTGAATATGTTACTCAGGTTTCTTTCTATCTAGTGCAAGAGAGCTATCATCTTGTCTGTGCATTAGTAGAATATATTTGCAGGTTTCTTTACTAGTTGCAGTTGGCCATCGCATGGTCTTGTGCATCTGTTGGTGTGGTTAGTATTCTCCATATTCACCTAATACTTCAAACTGTGAGCATTGGTGGTCTAAAGCCTTATAGTATGAGGGTGTTCACGCATGTCTAGAGTGAATCAAAGTAGAAGTGGTTATTTGGCTCGAACCAAACCATCATTCCTTCCATTAAACCTACAACAATAGTTGAATTTATATGTTACCAGGCATCTCCGAGCTACAACCTAGGAGAGTTTCTTAGAATCCTAACATAATTGGTGTTGTTGCCAGGGATAGGAGATTGAAGCTCAACTTCCTTGGGAGAACAACACAGATCTAGCTTTGATGATAGACCAAGTATGGACACATTTTTGGTTGTAATCATCTATTTGGTGACTCTGCTGGAGGCCAAACCTCTTGGCGACTCCACATTACAGTTCTGGCTAAGTTTGTGAGACATACTTGGAGAAATCCTCAGAAATCACTAGCTGACCCACTGTCTAACTCTGAGAAGATTGTCAAGAAGAGAAAGAAATCACAAAAAGGAGCATCAGGATTAGGTAAGCCTAAACAATCTTATGTATCTCTGGAAGAAAGGCTTGTAACTGAGCATGCACATGTTGAAAATATAGAGCCTAGCACTATCAGTGAAGAAATACTCTCAGATATTCATAATGCTCCTTGTGCAATAAGTTCCCATTTGGATATCAGTCCAAAGGAAACCTCCCTTCTAGTCCATCATATTCCTTTTACCCTGTCAGTCATTTCTTAACTCCCTGCCTTTCAAACTGCCAGTATCCTTCCCTCTACCCCAGTCACAGCTGGCCCACAAGCACCTACCAAAATGGAAAGAATCATAGCTGCTAGGTATGGAACCCTAGTCCTGCCTATTCCTTTGAATGCCATGCCTGCAAGGGAATATCAGAAATACGTGCCTAAGTTCACTGGGATAGAGGGAGCAACAGCTGAAGAACACCTTGAGTCTTTTTATAGTTATGTTGATAACTTAGATATCAGTGAAGATGATGTGTAGATAAGAGTGTTTGTCCAAAGCCTTGATGGAGAGGCTAGGAAGTGGTTCAAAGAGCTGACTCGTAAGTCTATAGCAGACATTGAAGCATTAGATGATGTGTTTTTAAAGCACTGGGGAGATAAGAAATACCTGCTATATTACCACACCGAGTTTGGCAACTTCAAAAGGGAAAATGGGGAGTCATTGTTTGACTTTAATAAAAGATTCAATCGTATGTATAGCAAGATACCAGCTGAAGTGAAGCCTACCCCCACCTCTGCTAAACTCACCTACGCTAACACCTTTGATTCTGATTTCTACCTGCTGTTAAGAGAGAGAAGATGTGCTTCTCTAGCTAAAATGCAAGATGCAACCTTGGAGGTGGAATCCAATATCATGTCTGCAGAGAAACTCAAAGGACATGCTGATAGAAGGTGGCAGAGAGGTGAGTCTTCCTCTTCTTCTCCATCTTCAGAAACTAAAATAGACAACATATCTAAAATGATAGAGTCATTGGCTACTAAAATCTCCAAGATGAAGGTTGAACAGAGTCCTGGGAAAGCAAGGCTTCCTAATTCATTTGCTCCAAGAAATCCAAATCCATATAGAAGAGCAAATGAACAATTGCAGATCATTTAGAGGGGCAAAGAGGTCAATGAAGAACAAAGGATTAAGAGTCCTCTCTAGAACATAGTCATGGAGGAGGAGCAGCTTGAGGAAGAGGATGAGATTCATTGCGTGGAAGACAAAGGTAGTGCCACTTTTCTAACCAAAGTTTCCTATGAGGAGTCATTATTTAGGGACCAGACCAGTCAAGAGTGGGACAAAGAAGCTGTTCTATAGACTGAAGTTCAACAAAAATATAATCTGAGGTCAAAAATGAATAATTTCAAGGAAACTCCAGTTCATAAAGATGTTGTTCCTACAGAACATCAATCCAATAAGTAGAAGCAACCTACAGTTGATCCTATCATCCTCAAAGCTCCAACCATAGAGGTAAGAGGCCTTGACAAGTCCCCTTCTTCTTTCAGTTTTCAATCAGAAATCCAGAAGTAAAAAATATCTATGCCCTTGATTGAACCAATGAAGAATGAGTCCTTCCAGAATTCTATCCTTGAGGATCTTGAGCCTAAAACCATGCAAGATCCCACTGACTATGTAAATCTGCAAGATGACCAACCAGCTGTTATTCTCAGCCTAGTGATTGAAAATTGTGAAGACAACTCGCCGTCATCCTATGTTCCTCTATCTATTCATGACAAAATCCTTCATAATTGCCTTCTAGACACTAGAGTTAGCCATAATCCAATGCCCAAGGCTGTCATGGATAAGCCTGGTCCTAACATTACCAAGCCTTCTCAGTTGGCTTCTACGCAGCGTAAAAACCAGTGTGCCAGATCACAGAGGAAGAAGGCCCACAGTTTTGGGACATGTTCTTTGATGGGGCTTGCTCTAAGGAAGCTAGAGGAATAGGTGGAGTCCTTGTGTACCCCACACAAGAATGCATTGATTCACCTTTTTTATTAACTTTTCAGGTCGCAAATGACACAACAGAGTATAAAGTAGACCTTATTATTCAGCAGGTGTACAAAACCTTCCAAGCAAAACATCCAAGGTTGAATGTATATAGAGATGAGATGAAATATAGACCATCCCTGCTCGATAATATTAAATTCTATAAAGTTTTTGAAGTAGGTGATCAAATCAATAGGATTCTGCAAGTCTTTGATGGATTGGTCGATATGCACATTGATCAAGAGAAAAGAACCTTTTATAGAAAGGCAAAAAGGGTCAATTTTTAGTATGGTGACTGCTTTCTTAGAAGAAATGCATCAAAGGAAGGATATCTTTTTGATGGCCCATTCAATGAGTTGTTCTTCAAACTTTATTTCAGCGAAGGCTTTCAAGCCTTAGTATTACAAAAATGTCGTTGTCAAAGTTTTTATTTCCATGCTAATTAGACTCCATGCCCAATGGAGCACTAGGAAATATTACTCATATCCTTTTCAAGTGAAAGATAGTGGTCTATGGTTCTTGAAACCTCATAGGGAGGATTTCATCCCCAAAAGGAGCCAGTGTTAGCTCTGCTATGCAATGCTGATTCTCTAAGGTCAGAAGGGATCATCGTGTAATTGGTTACATTCAAAAGGAAGCTCACATTGGCTGCTTTCTCCTTTTCCTTCTATCACGCTTTCTATCTATCACCCCCATTCCTCTATTTTATTTCTAAGCCCGACAGACTAAACCCCTTTGTCCTTAAGCCCCAAGCGCAAAAGCATAAACCCACCATAGAACCTCACCAATATGACCTTGTGCGCTTGACATAAACCCCTCGCTGAATCCCTACCATTGATCAGTCCCCGCCAATCCAATGGCTCTCATTGAGCTCAATAAAGTAACCCACTCGATCATTTCCCACCATCTGGTCATCTCCATAAAGATCTGATGGCATTCGCTCTCATCACGCTAGCAATATAATCGAATGTTAGTGCACGACGAGAGCGCTTTTTCTCTCTCATCTGCTACTACGTGTCGATTGCTGAGTGGAATTGCGAGACCTCGGGAATTTACCGCTTAGGGATCGAAAGTGGGGTGATAAATACCATTTACCACCTAACCAACCTGCAACCACCCATTAAATGACTGCACAGCTCCGTAGCCTAATCACCGTCCGATCAGTCTACTGAAGATCTGACGACTCTAAGTCATCTCGTTCCCAGTTCAGTCGATAGCCTCAACCGAGCCATCTCCACCATCCATTTCCTCAATCCAACGACTGCCCTTCCCTCTCATCCCAACTGTCTATTTGCCATGCATTCCATGTTCTTGACCACTCTGTTGCCCAGAGAAGGAGATGACCAGCTTGCTAGTACCAGTCACAGTCAGTCCCCAACAACCATATTTAACAGACAACATGGCCAAAGGGGAAAAGGACGAAGGACGACCCTATAACTAAATTTATCAGTTATGAAACTCCACTGGTACGAGGACTCCAATAGCCTAAAAGGACAACATAGCACCTAAACAGATCAGATTCATCCACTGAAGCAAGAAAACACATTCAGAGACTCCATCAGGTAGTTAAATGCAGTTGGTAGTCAATTAAGACCCCTCCATACCTAAACAACCACGTGCCATTGTAATGTAAGATTATAAATACCCAGAAGAAAGATGTAATCAAGGTTGGTATTTGATGTAAGATTCAACTTCTGGAGACTGTAGATATTTTGTCACTTGCAGCGTCTTGTCTTCATTTTCAGCTAATATAAGCTTCTTTTGCTGTTAACTGCTCACTTTCCATTTTCTTCTATTCTAAGCTTGTGCCTAATATGTTGTGTTCTTGATCTTTTGAGGTTTATCACTAGATAACTGTCATCTTATCTCTATGTTAGATTGTTGAATGCATCATTAAATAGGTTACTCAGGTTTCTTTCTATTTGATCCAAGAGAGTTGTCATCCTGTCTGTGCATTAGTAGAATAGATTTGCATGTTTCTTTACTAGTTGTAGCCGACCATCACATGGTATTGTGCATCTACTGGTGTGGTTAGTATTCTCCATATTCACCTAATACTTCAAACTGTGAGCATTTGTGGTCTAAAGCCTTGCAGTCTGAGAGTGTTCACTCATGTCTGGAGTGAATCAAAGTAGAAGTGGTTATCTGGCTTGAACCAAACCATCATCCCTTCCATTAAACCTACAACAATAGTTGAATTTATATATTACCAGGCATCTCCGAGCTACAACCTAGGAGAGTTTCTTGGAATCCTAACAGGTGCTGTTGATGTGTGGAGGTGGTTTGATGATATCCCAAGTGTTGCTGATGTTTTTGTAGAGTTCTTCTTGGAGTGGCAGGGTGCTACAGGAAATTCTATAGCAACCCTTTTTTCCTTTTTCAAGGGCTAACAATGTAAACTTTGAAATGAGAACTCATACTATTACCCATTTTGTAGAGATAGCAAAAAAGTGACCCGATTTTGAAAAGTGGTGATGTAGAACACACGTGTTTTTTAGAGCATAGTTTTTGGCACTATAAATCTTTTTATGTACATTGCATTTTGGAATGGTAGTGCTTTTTATGCTGATTTAAAAAAGTGGTAATTCTGCACCAGACCCTTTTTTTAAAAGTTTTTTTTATTTTTTTTTTTTTTATTTTTTTCTTTTTTAATGTAATGTTAATCATTATTTTTTTAATTTTATAATTTTTTGAAGTGGGTCGTTTTTCTTATATTTCTTGTTTTTATTTTAATTTTTATTTTTTTGAGGTTTTTTTTTGTTTTGCATTTTTAACTTGAAGGTGATATTTTGTTTTCAATTTCTATTTTTACATCGTTATTTATTTTTCAATTCACATGAATAATTGTTTCTTAAAAATTTTTAACAATGGACATAAAAAACCATTTTTACAAAATATTTAAAAAACTAATGTTTTGATATTTTTTGTAGATTGAATGTATCAACAATTTTTATATGATTTTAACTAATGATTAAATAGTTTTTTTTTTTTTTTAATATGATTTTATTTATTATTTTTTTTTTAAATATGATTAACTTAAAATTAATGTGAAAATCACATATTACAAATATTGAATGCATAACAACCTTAAATGAGTGTTTATTCTTCTCATAAAATGTCAAAGTCAAAATATTACAAGTATAACTACTTAATAGTTACAAAAAATGAGCTTGATTTCCAAGCATAACTTAAATTTAATCAACAATGTCATGTAATTCAAACTCTTCGTCCTCTAGAGTTTCATCGATGTCTTCTTCCACAATATTTTCTTCTTCCTTTTGCTCATTTTCCTCTTCTAATTAATCTTTGATGTCTGCGAATCTCCCAATGTATGTCTTTCCTAACATTTCATGTAATGGTGCTTGGGGTTCCTTTGCCTTTTTTGCCACATGTGATTCACTGTGGTCCCCTTTCTTCAACCCAATTTCTTACATTGCATCTGGAAGAAATTGAAGAGCATTAATTCTTTGTTGAATGAAATTGCACTGTATTGGATCCTTTCCAATTGTAATGAAATTTCTTCATTTTTGAAGGCAACATGTTAGTGTTGTACCTAATTATCAATCACAAAAGAAATAATGAAGTAAATTAGTACAATGACATATTAAACAAAAAATTAACATATTGAAATTCAATTCCATATAATAAAACTTACCTGAGCCAAAAAGTAAATCCAGAACCCAATCTCCTTCATTTGAACATATGTCTATAAGATAGTTAATCAATAATTGTGGTTTTTGATAAATGTTAACTAGTTCTCCTTTTGCTTCTTTGTCTTCATATGTTAGTTTTCTCACAACAACATCAGAAGTCAGTAATTGGCTATGACTCTTTCCGTCTACTCGATTAAAAATCATAGACATATAGCTATCATCTTTTTCCCAACTATCAATATGAATGAACTCACAATCATTTATAAATTGTTGAGATTCACGGTTAAGAAGATTTGACTTTTGCCTGTAACATGAAATATTAAAAGTTCAATTAACTTGTACATAAATGAATTTTTCAACATTAATCAAATATACATTTTAAATGTATTACCATGTAATATGCATCCTTGAATTTGTTTTCCCCTTGAAGCTTGACAATATCATTGCCAATTGTGTGTCTGAATGAAATATCACAAATCTCCATAACGGTGATAACGTGACTTCTAGAAATCCCGCAACCACTTTACTAAGAGCTTGATAAGTATAAGGGTCACTATCATAGTCAATGTTTGGAATATTGAAACCACGGGGAATATCTGCAATAACTAGGGCATAATCCCTTTTAGTTATGAGTTTAGTAATGTCTTCACAGTTGCCTTGTATTACTTGATATTGAATAGTGTCTAGCCCATTCCAAATGAAATGAGTAAGAGTTGGATCAAGTTCAACATTCTTAATACGTTGCTTCTTTAGCCTTTTGATCTTTATTTTTTAAATAAAGGTTCTGAAACTATCTGGTGCTCCATTATCATCCTTCTTCATCTTTTATAAAATAAACAAATATATGTGTAGGTTATAAATTAAAAGTAGTACATAGATGAATAAAAACAAATGTATAAGTCAAGATACCTTTTTAAATGCAAGATAAAAAGCTTTTAATGTTGATGTAGAACTTGAATCTGGATATTTGCGTACAACATCATCCCAACTATCTTCATTCAACAATTTAACCAATAGTTCTTGAATTTTCATGTAAACTTTGTGACTGCATAGATAAAGTAACAAAAAGTTAATATGTATAACAAATACTACCAAGAACAACATGTTTTATTTAAAAGAAAATTATAATCTAGAAATAAATAAAAATAATTCAACAAACTTACTTTTGAAATTCTTCAGACATTTTCTCCAATGATAATTCCCCTTACCTCACATGAGATAATATTGTTTTGACAATTTTTTCATCTTTCACTCCTTGCATTGCTCTTTAAGGTGTGATAGTCATATCTTCTAGAAGCTGCTTCATTTCAGGAGCTGATTTACTACTGCTACATATCAATGGCTTAGACTTTTTGACCTTCTGGTTTTTAATGCCAATGTTTTCCCACATGCTAAAAATCTCGTCAATCAACTTCCAAACATCTCAGTTCTAAATTCCAATTGGAAAATGTTATGAAAACCTTTGAATAAATCACTAATTTTGTTGCCTTTTCCACCTTTTGAATTGGTTTTCTCTTCAATTTGATAGTCTATTTCCATACAACATTCCTTTCGGAAATCTGTAGTAACATTTATCCTATCCCCACCACATTTTTCTTGAAATTCACTATGAATAAATCTAACCCTTTGGATGAAAGTCATAGACACCCTATATTCATTATCTGAAGTATGATCCCATGCCACTAACTTTTCTTCTGTATCTGATAAACTAGCATAAATGATACATTTCATTGTTTCAAAACATGGGTTATTAGGATATTCCTCCATCAATTGTCTTTGAGCTTCTACATAATGGTTCCCCCCAAGCACATAATAATTGTATTTAAAACATTTTGACTTATCAAATGTTTCTTTGTTGGGAACATGAAGTGGATCAACAAGAAGCACATAACTAACCACATGAACATATGGATTGTACCTCATCAATGTCTTCAAGTTGTGAACATGCAGATGATGTGGCTTTCTGAATTGATATTGACATTGTCCTTCACTTGCCTTATAGGTTTTTCTAACATTAATCTAAAATGTACAACCACCATCAATTAATTTTCTCTTTGTCAAATTCTGTCGAATGGAATTTTGTTTTGTTTTGATAATTCCATCCTCTAAATCAGCTCCTGGTGTAATGATTTCTCTGCTTTCTTTTGAATTTTCATTAGGTTCTTGACTGCTGGTAATGACTACTTCAAAATCTTCAACTTTACTTTTCTTTGTCATAACATTCTCAACAGATTTATTCTTGGGCATTATTACTTTTGGTCTTTTATGCCTCTTCACAGTTCCAATGTCATCTTCAGTAACGACAACATATGCTTCACTGTCAGTTTCAACTTTATCGTCCTCAAAAGTAACTTGTCTACCCTTGCTAGATTTATCCACTAGAGGCCTTTTTTTTTATCCTTTGGATGTAAATTTATAGCATCATCAATTACTACATATTGCTTGTTTTCCATATCTTCTTTTGACACTGTGTAAAAATTGCTGACAACTTTCATGATATCATGCTCTATGAAATGAATGCCTCCCAACCTAATTGAAGAACTTTCAACAAAATTCTGCCAAACAAAATATCATATGTCAATAAAAACAAAGTTAAAAAAATATAGTGAGACACTTTCAAGAACAAAATACAAATATAAATAACAATACTTATGATTTTTTGTTTCATCTCATTTAAGATTTGTTTACACAACTTTTTAAATAACTCTCTCGTGTCATACAATGACTATGATAGTTGATATTTAATCCTTTCATGTGACTTGGGAGCTTTTGTAAGTATGTAAACAACTTCAGTGTCTAGTACCGAACACATATCTATGACTCTTCCCATAACCTCATAAATTCCATTATCATTCGGTATATATATATAATATATATATATATATATATATATATATTCATATTTTGGCTTTCTCTTTCTTTCACATACCATATTCTTGATGGAAATTTCACCTCTTTTGAATTCTTCCAGTATGAAATCATCTTCTTATCATTTGAGGAACTTAAAATATTTGTAGCCATGAGCCCGAGTGGAGTTCATTCACCAATGTTTTTTGAAGACGCACCTTTAAGAGTATTTGGTCCAGAAAGATTCACAAAAATCTTCTTTGATGCCATTTTCCTAAAAAATAGAAACACATAAATCAGTAATAACGAAGAGATATTAACTTAAATTAAAAACGGAAATATATCATAAATTTTTAATTTGTACAATCAGATAATTGGAATTAAAAAAATATTAACACTAAGAAAATCGTTCACCACACTGTGGGCAGGTGGGCCACTGAGGTGGCACGAAGGGAGGCTATGGCAACAACTTCTACCATTTCTCCCCATATTGATCTCCTTCTCTGTCTTCAATATACCCTTCAAGGGGGAGGCTGAGGGGTAGATTGAAGATGGAGAAGGAGATCAATGGGGCAAGAAATGATAGGATTTGTTGCCACAGCCTTCCCCCGCCACCCCCCCAATAAACTTCCTCTATGCGTTGTTTGGTGACTACTGTCATTGAACTTCTGCCCTAAATCCTTTCCTGAGTTGCTTACAGCTACATGAGATTTGCTTCAATGGAGGCTGTAATGGTATAAGCCTCGTCAATCCATGGTTGTAGTCGTGCTTTCAAAACGGCCTCTTTATGCAGAGCGGCATCTACCTGTTCCTTGAGCGCCTTAGCCTTCTGCATCCTTGTAACACTCTATGTAAGGGAAACCATATGCACGATCCCTTTTACCTCGTCATACTTCTACTACAGCTCGCATGCCTATGTCTCTAGGCGCTCTATGTTTAGGTCCTCCTGTAGATTGGTGAGAACCTTGAATGACTGCTTGAAAAAATTCATGTAGTTTGTCAATGCATTGTCGACTGTCGCCACTACTGATGTGGTTGCGGTGGTGTGTTGTTCTCTGGCCTCTAGTGGAGTTGAAGGCTGAGCCTTTAACTGCAGTTCTACAATCTGCATATTCAGCTCCAGTTGAACCCTAGTCATTTCTACTCTACCGTCACACACCCCTGTAGCTAACTTTCAGACACGCGCCTCCATTGGTTCCTCTCCTTGGATGGCCAACTCTGGGACCATCTAGCAGGCTTCCTCCACCACCTACACTATCTATCTATTCTGCGCCACTACCTCATTGCACTGCAGGCTCAACTACTCAATGTTGATGCTTTACTCACTCATTACCTATATAGCGTGATTCTCTCTAGCCCAAAGTTCTACGGTGACTCCATCCTGCAAAATATAGAGCGTCTTCAAAGGGAGCATAGCCATGTTTAATCTGACCCTTTTCAAGTTGTTGACCATAGGCCTATTGGCCTCATTCTTTGTGTTAGGTCCCTATAATACTAGTGATTACCCCATTACTATTGTATTTGTATCCCTTATTAATATTGTTGTACCCCTATTGTCCCCATATTGTTATTACTGTGCCCCATAGAATCCCTCTATTGTTATTTTTGTGTGTTTATATTATTATTGTTAGGTCAGCTTGGTTATATTGTGACCCCTTAGACTCCTATATATAGAAAGGAGGTTTCATAATTTGAATCATCAAATAATCGTTCATTTGTGTAATGTAAAGGAGGTTGCCCCTCAAAGAGGCTGAATTCTAAGGCGTTGATCTATCTTTTCTATCTTTTTGTGAGCTAGTTTCATAACATTTGCTATTAAAGCTTTGAATTCTAGGGTTTCACTGCTCCAAGCAGGTCATCATGGCATTTGTGCTATAACTTGTTTTGTATGACATTTTAGATGCTAAAAACCCATTTGGGCCGAAATCATTCTAAAACACAGGTCTGAGTTTTAGAGCTTTTCACACTATATATGTGGAGATATGATCTAAGGAATTTGACATTTTTATAGACTCTTGAATTACATTCCAAACATGTGACTTGGGGAAAATAGTCATAACTTTTGTTTTGACGGTCAGATTGAAATTTAGTAAGAAGTTACTAAAAGAGAATAGACTGTAGATTCCTGTATATATTTTTCAGATCCTAAGGTCAAATCAGTGACACGTGGCACTTCATAAAAGTTCGTTCTTCTAAAAACGTATATAATCAGGTCAACTTGGGAGATTGTGCATAACTCTTTCTTGGAGAATCTAAATTTGATCAGACTAGTGGCATTGGAAAGAGGACGTAGAGGGCTAAGGCAGGTTGAAATTTTAGAACTAGAAGATCTGAAATTACAAAGATACATGATATGCAATATCGAGCTCCTACAAAGTGAAAAAATGTGTGTAGATTTTTTTAAATTTTTGCTTAAGTTTGACTTGAAAAATTATTTTGAAGGAATTCAAAGGGCATAGTCAAGCATTATTATTGGTAACTGATGCCCCAAGGAAAAAAAATACAAAAACCTAGTAAGCAACCTGAAAGCTCTAGCATGACTCATGAAGAAGAGGAAGAATGCAACATGATATATCAAAATTATGAGACCAAGAGCAACAAATGTCACTCACACAAAAAGTAACAGAATCTAAGATGGATGGTTTAAAGAAATATGTAGAAGCTAAGATATATGGTGTGGAAGTTAAGATGAATGACGTGGAAGCTAAGATGGATTATTTGAAGATAGATTTGAAGACAGATTTGACAAATTTTCTACAAGAAATAATTACTAATGGTGAAAGGGTAGTAAAGGAAACTCGTGATGAGAAAAAAATAAATGTTAATCATGATTTCATAGACTCTAACATTGGATCTAAGAACCACCATATTCCAAAAATCGAGATGTGGAAGTTTGATGGCAAGGATCTCCGCAACATGAATACTACAGATGGAGCAATTTTTCGATCTCAATAATGTGCAAAACACACAAAAGGTACGTATTGCGGAACCAAATCAGTTTGTATGGTATCAATGACTTTGCTCTCGTAAACAAATTGTCACTTGAGCAATTTTTATGGAAGAAATGATAACACATTATGAGGATACAAAAACAACACTTTTTTTAGCCAATTGATAAGTCTCAAACAAAAGGGTTTAATGATGGATCACATTGAGGACTTCCAAAAATTGAACATAAGGGTAAAGGATATTCCAGAGGAGCATAGGATTGATGTGTACATAGGGACTTTAAAGTATAATATCCAACATGAGGTTCACCTTTGGGAACCTGATTCATTGGAGAAGGCATTCAGGTTAACAAGAAAAATGGAAAGAAAAATTATGGCAACTAGGAAGCCTACCAATCACAATTATAAAGATGGAAATGTTGTTGCCCCTAGCCTTCCAAAACCTATAAGGTTGACACCACAACAATTGGAAGAAAAAAAGAGCAAAAGGGCTTTGTTTCAGTTGTGATAGAAAATACACTAAAGGTCATAAGTGTGCTTAGAAGAAATTATTCTACATAGATTGTGAAGAGGAGGAAGAAAAGGAACAAGAAATGTCAAAAGAAGAGGATATACTCTAGGAACAAATCCTAGATAAAAAAGTAATGAATCCAACCATTTCTTGTAATGAATTGGCTGGAATTACCACTCCTCAAACTATCAAGATAGAAGGACATATCAAGAAGAAAAGGTAATAGTGTTGATTGATTCAGGAAGTACCCACAATTTTATTCATTGTTAGGTAGCAAAAGAATTGAATTGCTTCATATATCTAGAACCAGAGTGTCAAGTGATGGTTGCAAGTGGAGGAATGATAAATTTCTCTAGAAAGTGCCATAATATCAAGATATCCATGGGAGAATATGTATTGAATAGCCCAATGCTTTCCATTCCAATGGGAGGTGCTGATGTTGTACTAGGAGTCCAGGGGCTACAATCCTTGGGTACAATAGTTTTTAATTTTCAAAAACTTTTCATGAAATTTTCTATGGAAGGAAAGGAAGTTGAATTAAGGGGTATTGTAGGGAAACCGGGAAAGATAATAAAATCTAACGGTATGACAAAGCTTATAAAAAAAGAACAACGAGGTGTAATTGCACAATTATGTTCGCTAGATGTTTCCACATCGAAATCATCTATTTCTCTAGATCTCCAAAAAGTCTTGGACAATCATTCCAAGGTATTTGAGACTCTCAAAGGTCTCCCACCTATTCATGATCATGATCATACTATTCATTTGATTCCAAGAAGTGTTCCTCCAAACATCAGGCCATATAGATATCCCTATTCCCAAAAGAGTGAAATTGAACGTATGGTCACAGAAATGCTAGAGGCTGGTATAATTCAACCTAGTCAAAGTTCCTTCTCTAATCTATTAGTATTGGTGCACAAAAAGGATGGATCATGGTGCATGTGTCTGGATTATAGGGAGCTCAACAAGCTCACTATTAAAGATAAGTTTCCCATTCTTGTCATTGATGAATTGCTAGATGAATTGCATGGATCAATTTACTTCACCAAGTTGGAT
>APFE031365006.1:170963-182411 GCA_000404065.3 Pinus taeda
TAAATTATTCACCAAAGTAATTATGGTCATATAATGTTGCAAAAGATTGGTACTATGGCAATGCAATTGGAGCTTCCTGCAGCTTCTCGAGTGCACCCAGTTTTCCATGTTTAAACATGTTTAAAGAAAGGTTATAAGCGACAAGCTCCCAGTTTAAACAATATTTCCAAACTTGACAAGGAAGGAAAATTAATATGGAACGAAAGCAAAGTTCCACAGAAACAAGAACTCGACAAACCTACGAAATCGATCATTTTGGAGTATCCAATCAGTGGAGAACTTTTATCTATTGAAGATCCCATGGGAGGATGAAGAATTTTATAACATGAAGCATCCCAAAACTACTCAAGTGTTGAGGACAAACACTTTTTTGAGAGAGGGGCATGTTATCCTATAATATAGTGATAACCCCATTCACTGTTGTAGTTGTATCACTTATTAATATTGTTTTGTGCACCCTATTGTCCCCATATTGTTATCACGTTGTGCCGCCCCATAGAATCCCTCTATTGTTATTTTTGTGCCTTTATATTATTATTGTTAGGTCGGCTTGGTTATATTGTGACCCCTTAGACTCCTATATATAGAAAGGAGGTTTTTTCATTTGAATCATCAAAGAATCATTCATTTGTGTAATGTAAAGGAGGTTTCCCCCTCGAAGAGGCTGAATTCTAAGGCATTGATCTATCTTTCCTATCTTTTTTTAAGCTAGTTTCATAACACTCTGTCATGAGTGCTCCATCTGGTAGCACTATTGTGTTGGTCATCTTGGCATGCAACATTTCCTCGGCCGTGAAAGTGCCGACTGTGAGGCTGGTTTACACTATGCCAGCCTGTGGAGTGCACCTGCAACTCCTGTATCTAAGTCCAAAATCGCCCAATATCAACTGGAGTTTTTCCTTAAATTTTTGAAAGGCCTCCATGGTAACATCCCTCACCGTTTCGCCGATATCATGTAGATCCCCCTTAGTGAGGGTGATTGGGTCAAATGAAGTCTTTGAGGCTTTTGTCTTCTTTTGCGGCCCCACCTACCCTTGTGGGTACAAATATTTAAGCTGGGTGGATGTTGTCTACAGGTCCATGCCACCTTGTTCTGTCTCTGTCTCTAGTTCGACCAAAGGCGAATTCTGTCCTTCACGCTCTTCTTCTATTGTTTTCTGCACCCATAATATTTTTCTCTCCCTTATCCTTTGTGTCCCCCTAGTTTCCCACATCGAAGCGTACTTCGGTTCCTCTGGAAGGTCCTGCATGATCGACATGAACTGGCTATCTTCGGGAAACTCCCATGCCATTAGTACTATCGACAATAGGAGCCATGCGTAATGGAATGTTTTTCCCTACTCCTGTGCCTCATGGCAGTCCACAAGGAACTCACCACATAGATAGTTTTCCCAGTTGAACTGGACCCTTTCTGCGCATTGTGCTGCTAGTGAAACCACTGGCGCAGACACCTCATCAGCATGACACTTCTGCATCACCTTCCCTACCAATATCTGTGTTGTGACCTTAACTACAAGGTTGTCAATGCTAGAGATGACATACTCTCACTGCTTCTTCTCAAACTTAAATTTCTTTTTCATGGCCTCTGTGATGGCCAAGTCATCACTTTTCCCTCTAAAATATTTCTTGGGTCCTCCCCTAAACAAGGTAGCCATGTGATTTAGTGAATTAGATGATCTGTGATGGGGATGGGCTCCTCCAACATTAAGCACTCATCAAGCACCAAGCAAAGTAGCTTCCGGATGATGAAAATGATCATTGGGGCACGGTGGTAATGCACACCTAGAGCAGGTTTTGTAGCCCTGCTTTCTCAACACCTCCAAGCCATTTTTGCAGCTCCAACTCTATCATTCTAGCTGACACGTCTGTCTTCTGGCGCATTAGCTGTGTGGTTGCTAAATGAGGGAACTTATCATGGTCTGCAAGGTCCTAATCTTCAAATTTCAGTACGGGAACTTGTCCCAAGTGCGCTCCTTGGTTGGTCAATTTAGAGTGTCATAAATTGTTGTATTAATTGTCAATTCGGGAGTCGTAAACTGTTGAAGTACGGTGCACTATATGTGCAAGATAACCTGTTTCTTACTTTTTTGTCGTTTTTGAGTTTTTGTTTTGTTTTGGGTTTATTTCTGTTAATTCCCTAATGTGCGATGGAAATTCTAAAAGACAAGTATGATATAAATGTTCAAGGCAATGATGTCCTTTAAAATGATTTTCAAAACTTCAAACTTTAAAAAAAAAAGGTTTTAAGACATCCAATGATGAAACTAATTCCTAAAAGAGAGTGAAAATGTGCCACTATTCTAATTAAACAACAATGAGCTAGTGACCATGAAACCCAGTATCCTTGTTGCCGTAAAAATATAAGAAAAACTGAACTTAAAGAAATCCAAAAATTGCAAGCAAAGTAAACTAAAATCACATTACATCAACTCATATTTTGACCCCTCACCATTCGACTCGCTCGAACTTTAGGAAGTAATCATAAACAACTTGAGCAATCTGATATCTAATTCGCATAAAATAAAACTAATATCAAACTACACACTCATACTTCAATCCCTCACCATTCGACTCGCTCTGGCTTTAGGAGGTAACTGAGAATGACATGAGCAATTTAATAACCAACTTGCAAAAAAATAAACTAATATCAAACTATGCATTCATACTTCAATCCCTCAGCATTCGACTCACTCTGGCTTTAGGAGGTAACTGAAAATGACATGAGTAATTTAATATCTATCTTGCAGAAGAGTAAAAGAGAAAAACTGAAATAAATAACACAATGCTGGAACTAAAAACTAAAGGAAATGAATTAGAAGAAGGAAAAGAATAATTCCATGTCATTAGTCATTAGAAAACTATGTGCAAAGGCCTGGGCTGCCTATTGTAATCTGAAACAAAGGCACTGATCAGTTAACAACATTATAAAACGTGAAAAGCTATGGACAACTATCAAACGTTAATACCATAAGAAATGCAATATATATACAAGTGAATGATTATGGCATAAGGAACTTAAAGAAATAAAGCATGAAACTATACAGTAATAAACAAAACCTCAGCCTGTGGAGGGGCCCTCTGCACAATCCTCGGACAATCAATGATCAACCACGAATTGAGCTTATAAACAGAGTCTTCTCATGTATTAAAATGCAGTCATAACACAGAGATAAAGTCACAGCACAATGGGATCATTAACAGTCAAAATTACATTACCAAAGCTAACTAATATGCGTATGAGAATGCATTATTTAAAACGGAGGATGACATAACTACTTTCCTACAATCTGCGTTGATAAAAGACATGTAAACAGCCACGTCCCAAAATTTAGCATTATGGCTGCCGTGAAGATTAAATCTTTGGAGGGTGGTTGTTGGATTTGGTTCATGGAGCAGTCCATAGGTGTTGATTTGTCCCCTGAGATTTAGGAACAACCATGCAAAGCTTCATGTGGTGAAAAACAGAGTTTTATCACCATAGGACTCTTAAGTTGACCACCGCTTTGCCCACCATTGACTATGGCCTCTTTTGATGAATTCGACTGAGCCAATAGGACTCGGTCCATGTCCACATCGTTTGCAACTTGCCCATGTGGCTCGATTTGCCTGAAGACACCTGTAATATAGGCTTTGAAAAAACAACTGCGGAAAGTTGGGCTGGCTGCGGAAAGTGACAAGATTCCGCAGCTTATAAAAAAAATCTAGTTCAAATAGCAACACAAACACATAGTCAAGAAACCACTTTAAATGCCCTTTTTTAACTAATATGCAATGATAATGATGACTTAGGAGGTTCAGATGAATGGAAAGAAGCTAGAAAAAGGTGTAGGAAAGATGCAAGTTTGGGACTTAACATACCCCCACTGTGAAGGTGTTGCATGTCCTCATGCAACCAAAATTTTGATTATCCCCCCTTCAAATCATATGTTCTAAAGCTTTTGCCACTACATCCAGCCCTCTTCCTCTCTTTCCTGGTGCTGATAACATCTTGGGCTTCTTCATCAAGCATCTGAATTTAAGATTAATCAGTGCTCTACTTATCTTCTTGCATTTCTTCTTCAATTTTCTGTTCTTTTTGTGCCATAGTCCCAGGTGTAGCATAGTGTTGTCATGGATGATCTTGTCGAGTCTGCTCTGCTCTTTGAGTGCTTCATTTTCATTTTTAATATGTCGATTTAAAACCTCCAATTCAAAGATTTATTGTTTCAACAATTGGACTAGAGCTTCTTATGCTATGTGAGGCTGAGTGGATGAAGTGCTGGGACCCATGGTTGTTCTTTCTAAGGATTCTATGTAATCATACACCTCTTGCTGCCTTGGATCTATTTCGGGTGTCATTTTACTGGGGCTGTCCCCAAAATGCTGTGGAGGATAATTGACTTCAAACTCTGGCTGAAAAAGACTCATGTCATCATCTTCAGGACTAGTTTCAACGTTTGGCTGAGAATTAGGTGGACTACTGCCAGTTGGAGTTTTTTCAGGTGTTCCTTCTCCCAAATCAATAAAATGGGGACCTTTCGTTTGTGCTTTTCTCCATTTTCCCTTAAGCCTGCTGCTTCTTCTTACATATTGCAGACTACTATCTTTTTCCTTCCGTTTTCCTTTTCCTTTCTTTTTGGCCATAACTGACTGTTCCTGAAGGTGAACTAATCTCTCAGACAATACTTGATGGTCTTCTTCTGAGGAAGGGGTTTGATGCATAGCCTCAATGCTTCTTTTCTCTTTTGATTTTGCTGGCTTTTTATTCTTGGTCTTTTCCTTCCTCCTTTTAGACAGTCTTTCTTCTCTACTAGTTCTCTCAACTGTGTTAGTAGGAGTGCTTTGAGTTTTATCAATCGTTCGCTTTCTTCTACCCCTTTTTGATGTACTGCGTTCAAGGGTTTCTTGGGGTTCTTCAAAGAAATTTCTAATTAAAAATTGCTCCTAGGTGTCCCTTTTCTCTTTTAATTGTTTTTCTATCAGGATTTTCATGAGACCATGGTGATACAAATGTGGTTCTACATCCCCCAGATGCTTTTGGATGGTTACAGAATTTTTATTCAAATTGTTTAGTAAAAAGTATGGCAGATTAAGGATTTGGTTGTCTAGGAAATTCATTAACAGACGTGCATGATACATGGACATTGCTCCAAAAGGTCCCTCACAGGTGATAAACTTTTGAATAACTAACAGTAAGCTAGCCCACTCTTCTTTTAAAGCATGAACATGAATTCCCTTTTTGAAAATGGTGACATCCATACCTAGGACACGTAAGATCACTCTCCAAGCTTCATCGCGAATGCTCCGGTTCTTAAACCAGCGCTCACCTCCCTGGGGAAGTTCTGTGGCAACTGCTATTGACGCTTCAGTTACTGTGAATTTTAGGTCTCCAATTTCCACCTCTAGTCCGTCAAAAGACCTTGCAAAGGCCTTTGTAACCTCCCTATGGTAGCCTTTGAATTTCTGGATAAAACGTAACCACCTGGCCTTCTTCAATATATCTTTCACTTGCAGGTACCCTTCAATAAATTTGGGTCCTTTTGTTTCTGCCCTCAATAGCCATCCCATCCTTCCTTCTATTCTTTAAAACTCATCTGAATTAGCAGAGATGATCAGGGTTTATGAAGGAGATCAGCAACTGTAGGCAGATATCAGAGAATAGGTACACGGAATGAAGCGAAACAGAGAACAAAATGGGGTGAAGGCTTATGTGAGCACGGTGGAAATGAAGCCGTGAGGTCAATAGAATAGTAGGGGGAGAAAGTGCATCCTACAGTATTTAAAATTGGGTGGCTGTAGAGTGGACGCAAGCACGTTTATAAAATGACTGCGGATTTTGTGCGGCTGAAAGAAGCCGTAGTCAAATCAACCACGATCCATAATCACAAATGGAGTGTGAGAATATTTCCAAACTTGAGTTAAATCCGGGAATTAATCATAAGACCGTTGGAAAATAAATGCATGGCTTATGGAGGAATGTCGTGGAATGAAATGGTTATAGAGGCCATTGCGTTAATCATTGCATATAGTTGAGCTCGTGATTTAATAACTATGCAAAAATGTGTTAGAATGCCATTTGAAATAAATTTTTGTTCATACCTTGGAATTATTGTCATTTTTCTTTAGTCTTCAACTAGTTGCTCCTCGTTGGTGCTTTTGAATGCCTTATGTCTTCATAAGATATCCTCATACCTGCATTTGATTTCATGATTGTTGAACTAATATCTGACTGTAAATTTTTTTGAAAAACAGAGTGGTGGCTGTAGAAACCCAACTGGTTGCGGAATTAGTGAGCAGCTGCGGAAACTAACTTTAGCTGCGGAAACTAACCCAACAAGCTTATAACTGAATGAGATGTATAAATGATGACTGATTGGATGGAAAATGGTCATAAATTTTTTTATTAATGGAATGAAATGAATGAAATGGAGTTGAAATGAAGTGATGTGAAATGGAAATGAGATGGAGTGGAATAGGAATGAGGTGGAGTGGAATGAAAAATGAGAGAGATTTTTTATTTTTATTTTTGGAAAATATAGGTGTCAGGAATTCCTAATTTTCACCCTACATTTTCTGTATAAGGCTGCCAATCAGTGATTGGTTTTCAGGCTTATACAATTTTTTTTTTTTTTTTTTTAACAGAAAAGAACAAAGGTTAGGTTGGTGGAGAAGAAGGATTCTTCTTCACCAGCCCTATTGCAGAATTATCTTGAAACATTTTGACAAATTCCTCTTTTGAGAGTGGCTTATGATAGATCTTTAATTTGTGGCCATTCATAATAATAGGAGTTTGAGATTCATCAACGGTCTTGATTCTTACCGCTGCATTGCTAAAGACTTTGTCAATCTCATATGGCCCAAGCCAATGAGTTTGAAATTTGCCTTTAAAGTATTTAAACTTAGAATCGAATAGAAATGCCCAGTCTCCTTCTTGAAACCTTTTCTCTTTGATGTATTTGTCATGCCACTTAGCTCTTTGATATTGAACTAGATCAGTTCTTAGGATTGCTTCTTGTTTGATTTCATCTAGCTCATTCAACTGCTCCATTCTATGCTTTTGGGCTTCCGATATATCCATCCCCAACTGAACTGCCATCTTGAAGGTTTTGACTTGGAACTCAATGGGGAGCAGGACTTCTTTCCCATAAACAAGTTCATAGGGAGAATGTCTTGTTGTATTTATCCATGTAGTTCTGTAGGCCCATAATGCTTCAGGAAGCCTTTTTGCCCAATCTCTTCTCTGTAGATGAACAGTTTTGGTGATGATGCTTTCAATAACTTTGTTTGTAGACTCCACTTAGCCATTTTCTTGCGGATGGTAAGGAGTAGATTTCCTATGCTTGATTTTGTATTCTTCCATCAGCTTCTCCACCATGTTCGATGTAAATTGACTTCCCTGATCTGTCACAATTTCTCTTGGGACGCCAAAGCAAGTAAAAATATCCTCATAAAGAAAACTAACAACTGAATTTTCAGTAGTAGAAAGTAATGCTTTGGCTTCTACCCATTTAGTGACATAATCAGTTCATACCAATATATACTTCTATTGTTTAGGTGGTGGATTAATAGGTCCAATGAAATCTAAAGCCCATTTTTCAAAGGGTTCGATGAGTACCTGTGGCTGCAATGGCATTTCATTTGAAAGAGTCGGTTTCCCTACTCTTTGGCAGGTGTCACACCTTTTGACATATTCTTTTGTATCTTTGAAGAGGGAAGGGCAATGATATCCTAAAGAAATGATTTTATAGGCCGTCCTTTTGTCAGCAAAGTGTCCACTGCATGGTTTATCATGACATGCCTTGAGGATGTCAGGCATTTCATCTTCCCTAACACATCTTCTGATCACAAAATCTGGTCCTGTTTTAAACAATTTGTTAGAAATCCATGAATATTTTGAACTCTCCTGAATAATCTTTCTTCTTTCACTAGGAAATAGATGTGGAGGCAGTTTCCCTGTAACCAAGTAGTTAGCAATATATCCATACCAAGGAGTCTTAGTAGTTACTGCAAACATATATTCATCAAGAAACTTATCCTCTACAGGAGAATCTTCTTTAGTATTTTGGATCCTAGACAAGAAATCAGCTACTGCATTTTGTTTCCCCGGTCTATCCAACACAGTAATATTGAATTCTTGTAACACTAAGAGCCACCTTGTAACTTTGCCATTAGTAATAGGTTTGTTCATTAGATATCTAATAGCAGAATGATTAGTATGGATAAAAGTTTCATAGCCTATTATATAATGTCTAAACTTATTGATTGCATGAACAACGGCTAAGAACTATTTTTCAGTCACAATATAATTCAACTCAGTGGGAGTCAAATTTTTACTGGTATAATAAATGGCTTAAGGAACTAAATCCTTTTTACCCAACACGGCTCCTAGAGCTGTATCTGAGGCATCTATAGAAATATGGAAATGGAGTTTCCAATTTTGTCCTCTCAAGATAGGTGCTTCAGATATTCTTGTTTTCAAAGTTTCAAAGGCTGTTTGACAATCAGGATCCCATTGGAATTCACAGTCTTTTGTAAGCAGTTTGAAGAGTGGAGATGCTATTTTAGTGAAGTTTTCTATAAATCTTCTATAGTATCCAGTAAATCCTAGAAAACTTCTAACATCTTTTTGACAATTTGGAATAGGCAACTTGGAGATGACTTCAACTTTTGATTTATCAACTTTAATCCCATCCCCTAAAATGTGATGTCCCAAAACAATACCTTCAGTAAACTTCATAAAGCATTTTTCATGAATTAATGAAAGATTTATCTCTTTACATCTTATAAGTACTTTTTCCAAATTCTCTAATGCTTCTTCAAATGAGTCACCATAAACTGTAAAATCATCCATATAAACCTCTACAAAATCATGGATTAGATGAGAAACAATTCCTAGTATTTCTCTTTGGAATGTTGCGGGTGCATTACATAATCCAAAAGGAAGCACTCGGTAAGCAAAAGTTCCCCATGGACAAGTAAATTTAGTCTTATCTTGATCTTTAGGTGCTACCTGAATTTGATTATAGCCACTAAATGTTGGCATTATGATGCATGTGTTGTACTTGATGGCAACCCTCTCATAGAAGATCATCTCACTTGTATACATTCAGATGAATCTACAGAAGAAATATCAATGTGACAGGAGTGCATGGGTTACCGACAGCAAAAGGATCAGATGACAGTTCACAAGTAAGCTTTGCCATCAAGTCCAAAGGGGGAGATTGTTGGCATTATGGATAAAGTGTTGTCCTTGATGATAACCCATTCATGTGATAGATCACAGTAGTTCAATTCAGCAGCAGAGATTGATGATCAGCTATCAAATATTGAAGAAAATAAGGGGTACACAGGTACACATTACAGAAGGTGCGTACACGCAGGCCGGTGTTACATAAAGTGCGTACATACTCGCAGTTATCCCGTTCAGGAGGTGCGTACCCCCAGTTCACTTACTTCAAGACAGAGAAAAGCACACGTGGGGTTTGTTATGTTTAACTCTTGGTATTTAGCCGACGGAATTATGTTATTATGGTTTTGGCCCGTGGTATTGATCCATGACTTGAGGAAGAGCTTGCCTATATAAAGCAAAGGAGATCATTTGGCTTGAGCATGCTTTTGGGTTGAATATCTTAAGAAGCTAGATTTGAAATTCTAGTGATGGGTTATGAGAGATAGCTAGATCTAAATCAAGGAGAAACATGAGAACTACAAGTCAGATCTACTAATGGGTTGATATCTCCTCGGCGCATGTTCAGATCTGTAGATCTGACAGTCTGGGTTATTCTTGAAGTCTTGAAATTATCTATATCTGCAGGTACGCAAGTACAGTGAAAGAAAAGTGCGGAGATATGCAGGCATAGAAGCATTGCAGGTGCACAGTTACGCAGTCCCAGAAGCGCTGCAGATGCGGAGGGGCACAGGCAGTTCATTGGACACAGAGCACACGTACGCAGGAAGTTTGTGAGGCAGAGTGCGCACGTACGCATGGAAGCAGTTGGAAACAGTGCGTACTTATACGCAGCTGTTATATGGGTGAAGCTGCGTACTTCTCATGAAATCTACTTAGCTATCCATGTTTATCATTGCTGTGTTCTGGGTTTTGAAGTGATGTCTGATTTCTGGTATTAAGTTCTGATAACAACAGTGATTGATTAAATGTTTATACATTGATGGATGAATGGATCAGGTTCTTAATGACTCATCTTTATGTAATATGATGGACTAGATCTGGTTGATGACTCACTTGTATATGTATTAATCTAGTGCTTGGGTAATTCAGAAGATTTCTTATGTGCTTCAATGTTGTTGTTGGGTCCAGTATGAAAATTGGATGAAACGTGGCCTTTCAGATTATGTGTTGTGCTTCAGTGTATCTAGTATGAAAATTGATGAAACGTGGTACCTGGAGGAGAGAAGATTGTAGTTCGTTGCCTACGTACTAGTAGTTAAGCTAGTATAGAAGCAAAGGGGAATCTTTGGAGCATTGTAGCAAGTAGCAGCCTGCACACTAGTAAATGGATCGGCTAGTACAAGAGCAAAGGGGGTTGTAGCTCCCATACTGGTATAAGACTGCACCAGTACAAATATTGTAGAAGGATTTTCTTATTAAGAAGAAGATTGAGATGACTTGCAGCAGGTGGTTTTCTCCCGCATTAGGTTTCCACCTTATATCATGGTGTTCATGTGTGTGCCTTATGTGTTATGATCTATTCTATGTTACTGCATCTGTTAACTAATAACATGGTTGATAATGTTCTAATGCACTCATTGAATATCAATTAACTTAATCATAAGAAGTTGTGAAAGTAGCATATATGAATCAGAGTTTGGAAATGAAAAAGTTTTATTAATGTAATAATACTGATTCACCCCCCCCTCTCAGTATTATTTCCAACAATTGGTATCAGAGCAGGTCCTTTTGTAGAAGCTTGATCGCTTGAAGGAGATCCGTGGAACAATGGGAGAGAAGCTCAAAAAGAAAGCACCGAAGAAGAAGAAGACATCTCAGAAGAACTATGACAGTGGGAGAATCGATTGGGGACTAGGCATAAGAAGTTCTTCAGATTCAGAATGAGATGAAGATGAACTATCGGGTATGAATTTTCTTTCCTCTGATGTTCTAGCTATCTTTACATATGGAAGAGATGAAAGTGATAGCAAAAGAACTGAACTTGCTCTTATGGGTGAACAAGAAAGATATCATATAGAGGCAGAATTTAAAAGGCTGACAGAAAAAATTAGAGATCAACAAGATCTATTGAACAAAAGGGAATCTGACTCCAAAGAAGAAGCTACCAAACTGAAAGCCAATCTAGATTTATTCAAGGCCAAATATCTAAAGTTGCTAAAAGACCAACAAGAGGAAGAAAGCAAGATAAGGAAGTTTTTCAAGGACAAAAATCAAAAGTTGCATGATGAAGTCACATCTCTAAGAAAAGAGGTCAATGAAAAGAACACAACAATCAAGAA
>APFE031365006.1:187003-225266 GCA_000404065.3 Pinus taeda
AAGAGCTAAGGGAAAACTTTGGAGCATTGTAGCAGGTAGTAGCCTGCGTACTAGTAAATGGATCGGCTAGTACAAGAGAAAAAGGGGGTTGTGCTCCCGTACTGGTATAAGGCTGCACCAGTACAAAATATTGTAAAAGGATTTTCTTATTAAGAAGAAGATTGAGATGACTTGCAGCAGGTGGTTTTCTCCCGCATTGGGTTTCCACCTTATATCAGGGTGTTCATGTGTGTGCCTTATGTGTGATGATCTATTCTATGTTACTGCATCTGTTAACTGATAACATGGTTGATAATGTTCTAATGCACTCATTGAAGATCAATTAACTTAATCATAAGAAGTTGTGAAAGTAGCATATATGAATCAGAGTTTGGAAATGAAAATGTTTTATTAATGCAATAATACTGATTCAACCCCCCCTCTCAGTATTATTTCCAACACTAAAACCATCCAAGAATGAAAAGTACTTTTTGCCTGCTAGTGTATCTAATACCTGATCGATAAAGGGAAAAGGAAAGTGATCCTTCAAGGTTTCTTTATTCAATTCCCTGTAATCAATGCATACTCTCCATTTACCATTCTTTTTAGGTACTATAACCAAAGGAGAAACCCATCGGTTATCTGAAATTGGATAAATGAAGTTTACATTGAGTAGTTTTTGGAGCTCTTCTTTCACTATCTCCCTAAGGTTTGGATTCATCCTTCTCTAAGGTTGTCTGATTGGTCTACTATTTTCCTCGATGTAGATGTGATGAATACAAGTCTTAGGTTTTCGTTTGGTATAGTGGGTTTGACTAGGGATAATGGAACCAATTTCCCAATTTATGTGTGTACGTGAAGGATTGATATTTCTTTTCTAAAATTTCCTAAGTGAGATGCTCTAATTCTAACTCTAATCTAATGATATGCAATTGTATTCTAATAAACAGAAATATCTAAATCTACGCTAACCCGGGGTGTAATCCTTTTGATATGCGATTTAAAAAGATTTCAGATAACAATCGGTAATAAAGATCATTCGACTGTTATGAGAATAGAATTCAATATAGGTAAACCACTTCGTATAAGAAGTTAGACGAAATAGTTGTGAAAAACATATCACATAATAAGCTACTCATACATTAAGCATAAATAAATAGCTATCATCGTACAAAAGTGCCAAATTATAACTCAAGAATTCATGCATCAATACATAAGCAGCTTAACATGAATTTCACTTTAACACAGAGTCAGAAATAGTTAAGAGATAAAAGTACCATTTATAACTAGTTCTACTCATGAGCTTCAAGCAGTAATGATTTATCTCTTCTTAATCCAACATCTACTAAGAGTACGGAAGTGAAACATCAATAGCATATATTAAATGCAAAATTCAATAAATCTTGTTCCATTCATTCCTCGAAACCTCCTCGGAGGGTGCAAAAGTTCATGTTATGAGGACAAGTTTTTGATAAATTTTTGGACCCTTCTCTAAATGCATGAGAAGGGTTTAAATACTACTAACTAAATCTAAAAATAACTTATTACAAAAACATAGGATACGGTTTATATGACCGTCCTTTTTCTAGGCAAAAGTAAAGCAAAATTAATACTAATATTGAATCTAAATTTAACAACTAACTACTTATGTATCTGATCCTTGAAATCGCAAGCATTTAGCATTTGCTTGAGTAGGGTTGGCTGGCTGACTTTGGACTTCAAATGTCCTGTGAAAGCACAATCAACAAGAGCTGGCCTCATATTTTCGACAGAATTGATGATGCATTTGAGGGTGATACACTGGCTGTGTGGTTTTACCAAATATGTCCAGTAAGAATCCCAATTCATCTTAGTTACTCTTTTGATTGATTTTTCCTTTTCTTGAGCCTTTTGTTTCCAATTTGTCTACAATTGTTGTACATATACATTCTACTTTGAAGATAGTTCAGACAATTGTTATTGGTTTTGGGATTCAGTTTTTTTTTTTTTTTTTTTTTACCTCTAGCATTCTTTCTTCTGAATTTATGGGCTTACAAGTAACTGAGCAATTAGAGGCTTCATTTCAACAAGCTTTACCCAGCGATGCGTGATTAGTGCTAATCACACATTGAAAACTGCCTCCGTTTCTCTATGTGGGCTTCCTTGGTGTGATTTTCGCCTCTTGTGCGTTTTCTTTTAGTTGATGTAAAGCTCAAATTTTGTGAAAATAATCATTCTGTAAGTTCTTGAACTTGAGTTTTAAATTGTATTTTTTTTATGTCCACGCTGTCCAGTATCCATTTAATCATATCTGTGTAGGGGAGAATTCTAGGTCTCACTACTATCCAGTGCAAGAATGAATAAGCTAAATCTGCAACTGATGCTTCAAAAGATGCCTGTGAACCTTCAGAAGCCATAACCTCCATTACCTTGGGATTCTCTTCTTCAAGTAGATTATACATCCCTTCCCAAGTCGTAATACGAGCATCTCTGTTACAGGAAGTGTGTGTATAGAGGGCCGTCATTTCTTTGTCATCAGTACCCGGAGCTTTGCCTTTCTTCCCCATAATATCCTGTATAATACACTGTCTAGTTCTTTGTTCTTCGTTCCTGCAGTTTACAAGTGAGGTGAGAGTAATGATAAGGAAAGGTGATGGGAAATCTTTTAAATGCTAAAGACATAAAAATTATACCACCTTATGTGAAATGGCTCTTTGATAAGCACAAAACCATATTTCATTAACAACTAGCAACTAACTCATTAATGAGCATTAAAGCACATAACCAGGTGTTGGTTCATGGAAAAAAAATTTCTCGAATAATGAGCTCGAAAGATTCACAATGAGAGATTTTGCGATTTGCTTCGCAATATCGTAGATTGTTGTATCGCATTTTTATGATACCATTCCACCACTTTGTCGCAATATCGCCCTGCCACTATATCGCAATATCGCAATATCACAGGAACGCGACATGTGATAATTCTGTTTAATGTGAGTTCTGTGAAATGTAATTTTACGATATGCACCATCGCATATCGGTGATTTGGGGTTTTTTTAGCGTAGGCAGTCTTTGATGCATGTGATGCGATATATATTTTTTAGTATGTAGTCTCACATTGTGATCTCACAATCTTAGAATTTGGCTTGTAAGGGAGTATCATATTGTTCTTTTTGCGATGCGATATTTCTTAAGGAGTGGTCTTACCTTATCATGAAACTTAACCCTTTTTTAGATTTTTTGAGGGTATTTTACTAAGTTTATGATCGTAAGTTTATTAAAAAGGAGATACAATATCTAATTCATTTTAAAATTTTTTTGACTAAGGGCCCCCACTTATTTAGTATTAGTAATAACAATATATAAGAAGGGGGGTTGTTGCTAGCCACAACAGGTGGCTGTTGTTGTTGCTATGGAAGAGAACCAGAATCTGAAACAGCTAAAGTGGAACTGTCGTGAAGGATAGGTGAAGATGAATCATCCTCAATTAATCTAGTAGTTTGATATTAGATTGGTTTTGAGTAATCTAGAATATGCAAGGACAAGTCCTTTTCATATCCAAGACTAGTTTTGTGCTTGTTATGAACAAGTTGTTCCCATGGTCTAATGATGGGCTTGGGAAGTGCAGACTGAGTTTCTGCTTCTGCATGTACAACTCCTTCTTTACTGGGCACTAGATTAGAATGAATTTGCTTCTTATGGGAGTCAGTTTTAATGTTCTGAACAAAAGCAGGTTCAGAATGATGACTCCTCTATTTTAATTCATTTTTTCGAAGCTGAGATTCAAGATCCAAAAATTCTATCTTCTCTTGTGCATTTTACGAACAAATTCTAATGTCACCTAGAGAGGATTTGTTGATTTTTACTATGTCATTAGTGGTAGGCTGTATCAGAATTTTCGAAAACTCTAATACTTCATAATATTTCCCCATTTTCTCCAGTTCAAGAGTGCCAAGAAAAATTCAAAATAATGACAACAATTTTATGCACTTGAATTCTCTAGAAAGAAATATGTAGATACTTGAAGCATGGTCGATATAAAATAATCTAGTCCCCTTTGAAATAATTCCCTTCCTCAATTTAATGGCTTCATATTTTGAGTATTTGAAGGAAATTGAAAGCATTTCAAGTTAGCACATGCTGGAATTTATACATGTGTTTGTCCTTTACTATATTGCAATGATGAAAACAACAAGCAAAACACTCTTAAATATAAATTGTTGTTGCAAACAAATAGTAGACAATCTAGTGCATATAACACTGATATCACCCCAAAAATTAAAGAAACCTTCTCATTAGAACCTGTTGAGAAAAAAAAAAATGTTTGTTGCACATAAATTTATGCCCAAACTGCACAATAGGAAGACGTAAATTGAACAAGTAGCAGCTTTAAATTGAATTGGATCTTTCAAATACTCCTTCACTTTCTCAGACAGTGGGAAATAATAGTCAAGTTCAATAGCGACTGCTAATACATTCTTGTAACCATTGGTGATAGCATGTGGAATAGCTACAATTGTGGGATTACAGATCGCTAGAGAAAGAGTTGTACATAATCTCATAAACTGTGAATTGCTTGTTGTGGTGTGCCAAAGATGGTTTTCAAAAACTAGTTAGACACACGCATATGCCCAATAGTTAATTCATGCATCATATGATACTCTGTCCTAAAAATAAAAATACAAATATAGCCTCACATATATCACCAAGTTGTACTCTCGTCATATCTTTAATGTTCTATCATTAATGGTTCAATGCACCTTCTTCACCAATACATGGTCACCCGCGGGAGTCTTCAACAAACATCATTCCAACACCACTTTTTTTTTTTACGGGAACTCAAAACATACCATATATTGAATATGTATCATTGCTGGTCATATATACCGTAGCATTTTACCATGAAATTAAAAAATATTCAGCTGGAAATTAAATTCACCAACGGATTATCCAGTTCAAGCGCATAGTTCAAATGTAAGAATCATGTGGCACAATTTTCACACAATAGTTGCGTGAATATGATCTTAGTCGCCTCGCTTATACCATATAAACAAAATACTCAGACATATTTCATAACAAAACAAGGAGAGCTGTGAGAAACAAGTCCTTGAATTTGATTGACTGCTCTAGTCCAGCTACATCGGCAATAGCGAATGCTACTGAAATCCTTTCAATGAGCTTCTTAGTCAAGTAGCTTTTTGGGGCTTCAATGAACATTATCAAGTTTAAAAGTAAAGTCCTCTCATCAGACTGACCTACTACTAAACTCCAAAGCTGGAAGCTGGAAATCAAGGGAAGACAATTTGTATAGCGTTGGAGACATCATTACGATAATGCGTGCCATGGAGCAGTATTAATGCATGCCTCGATCAGCATTTGCGTGGAGACTGAGAAAGTGAGACAACACTATAAATTGGGATACTACCACAACTAGCACCACAGATACATGAATGGAGAAGATTTACAACATTATACAATTGGGAGACCAGACCAACAACGTGGTATAGAATAACTTGGAATCTTTGGTTCTATCCACTAAACCTTGCGTATCTCATCACAAAACCTTCAAGATAAAGCTTTAATTGGTGTTGAGAGAGTATTTCTTGCGATTCCCTTTGAACGATTATGAAAAATCAAACGCCTTTTGCAATTCTATCACCAATTGCAGATATGGTTAATTGAGGCACGGTAGAGATAACCCCATCAAAAACCGACAAGGGTTTGAGATTGTAGAGCAGCACACCACACCGAGCACACCAAGTGACATCGCATAAATGATTCAACATGTAATACAACCGAGAAATCAGGAGATTCGACTGTGACTATTCGACTTTCACAACCAGTGCAATTAATATAGCTCTATTCAACTTGGCAAAAAACTCTATTCAAATACCTGAATACACACAAGACTGGAGTAACAACGTGTAGAAGTCAAATGAAATACTAAGAGTGTGGCATTACACATATTGTTCCATTCAATGACAAGCCAAAGGTGTGTTTCTGCTAGGGCAGAGATGGCACGTCTGGGCAAGGAGCATTTTTTAGAAGGCAGGTTGAGAATGCAATGAATAGATCTAAGCAAAAGTTAGGTTTGGTAGAGTAACGCCTACTGCGATCAGACCAATATGTAGATTGACAAAATGCATTAGAGTTGGTAATATTTTCTCTGCATTCTTAATGTAGGTATGCAGGTGACGATTGGAGGGCAGACTATTCATAGAGAATAAAACATGTACTGACACCATTAATGGGGTATTATATGTCAGAGCAAAGTAGAGAAGCAGTGCTTTTATATGCAAGTGAATAAAAATGGTGCTGGAGAAATGATAGGTTGCAGCTAAAATTTAGCTGAGAAAATATTCATGAAATGCATAATTGATGGTAGAAATGAACTGGACAAAAAGGCCATAAAACAAGTGGCTCAAAGAAATTATGCAGGGCAGGAATATGCCTACTCTGATACCATGTTAAACACACATGGCAACAGCATAATCTGAAAGATAAAACATGAGAATACATTTTTATTAGCAAATGATATACATTTATAGTACATTGTTTAACCGTTGGGTTCCACATCCCAAGGTCTCTTGGACTCCTTTTGTCTATTCACCTTCCACACTAACCATTGAGGATTAGGTGTCCAACATCATCACATGTGATAAATAGGGTTAAGCTAGGTTTATTTTACATTTAGTTCATGATCTCTATGCAATTTGAATAGGTTTCTTTCCTTGTAGTTTCTTTCTTGCAATAGGTTAAGATTCCACTTCAAACATTTCATTTTCTGCAATTAGTTTAGGATTTGATTTCAGTACATGCACTCCATTACATCATGAAAAAAAAGAAAGGAAACATTGTATGTTGCACATAGAGTGTCGATACCTCTTATGTTTGTACGAATCCCGGGTTGATAATTAAAGTCGGTAGCCTTGGGAGTTGCAACATTCTTGTTGCAATACCGAGGCTCATCACTTTTTCATGCCGTTGCTGGGGAGGTGTCAATATATGCATTTTTTCTTCTCTAGTGATTCATTTCTTTTTACTTTTTGAAAAAAAAAAAATTCATTAGGCATATTTAATTTCAAAAGTAGGAAATTGCATTGCATTATAGTTTTCATTCAATCATAAAAACAAAAACAAAAATTTCTCCAACACCAACCCACCCCCCCATTTGATCATGTGGTGCAGTAAGAGCCACATCACCATTCACATTTGTAGGTAGAAGAAGAAAATGGAAAAGAATGTAGAAGAAATAGATGGAGATGATCACAATGAGGAAGATCCTCTTACATTTCCCATTCAAGATACTGATGATAGCATGAACATGAAGAACACCCCTCCATATTTTCTTCCAAAATTTCATCGTCTAAGGTCAGAGGATCTAGAAAAATCTCTCTTTGAATTTGAAATTGTGTGTAGATCTTATGGTTACTTATTAAAAACTTAAAATCTAAGATTGTTTATAGCAACATTGAAGGATAGAGCCCTTAATTGGTTCATGATTTTAAGGACTAATTCAATAATATCATGGAATGATATGCAAAATATATTCCTAGAAAACTATAATGACCATGATCTTAAGGAAGAAACCTTTAGAATGAATCAAAGATAAGATGAGAGCCTTGACAATCTAACAAAGAGGTTCATGTATAATGTTAAGAGGGAAAAAATACATCATTTAGGATCTAAAACACTAAAAACCCTCTTACTTAGAACAATTAGGGATGAGTGGATTGATCTTCTGGATCTCCTGAGTAGAGGTGATGTATACCAAGTATCATTTGAAGAAATTTGTGAAACATGCAAACACATATCAAGAGGAAGGGCAAGAGTAAGTAAATCAACATCAAGATTGGTAAGTCAAGCTAAACTTGGAAATTTGTTTCATGATTTCAAAACAGAAATTGATAGAAATCTAACCAAACAAGTAGAAATGCTTAGAATGCAAGATGAAGAAAAATAAGATGTTGATATTCATGTTGTCCATGCAGAATCACATGATTTTAAATTTTTCTCCTCATTACCAAGGTTTAAGGACGTTCACTAAGAGGACATTGGAGCAAGTCAATTGTCAATGTAGCTATGTTATGTAGCTCCAAGAGGGCCATGGAAACTTAGTCAACCTAGTATGATGTGAGAGCCTAATTCACAATTTCAAGGTGATGCATATCCACCTCAAAGTAATTAGAACACACCCTTTCCTTGGCAACATTTCCCATCTCAACCCCAAAACCAATCTTGGCAACAAGGTTGGCAAGGAACTTATGGGAGCCATCCACAATCTCCTCAGTATTTTCCTCAATATCCTCCATCCCCAACTCCATGTTATTTGTACCATTCATCTCCACCACAACCAAAACCCCAACCACATCCATCTCTAATATATACTCCCACTCAACTACCTGTACCACCACTTCTAAACATAAACATTGAAGTAGCTCAACCCACTTGCAATCCTAAGGTACAACACTTCCAACCATCTCCTCTTGAGCTTAATCGTATTCACCATAGCTCAAGAAGAGTATTGCAAAAAATAGATTCTCTTGATATCATTGAATGACTAAATCCAAAAGAAGAAGATTCGAAAGAAAAGATAAAAGAATCATGGGTTGCACTTGACGAAGAACAAAGATGAAAATCAGAGATTGATAAAGCTCCCTCATGGTGACCATCAAATCCTCCATGTATTCACGAGAACAATCAACAAAAAGAGGAATATTTGAAGTTCATGGTAGAACAAGACATGAAGAATTATCCAAATAAACAATCAATCGAAGGGCATGAAAGTTATATTGAGGTTTGGTTCCAGACAATCACTAAGTTGCAACAACACTCTCTTCTTCAATTTCACTTGATGTCATCAAAGTCAACGCATTTGATCATTCAAATCTAGGTACATGTCAAAACATACATTTCAAGCCTACACAACATTTTTTTTATCATCTTGATGTGCACATGGCTCCATTCGAAGTATTCTTATACTTGAAAGTGATTTTGCTTTTCAAGTAGAGTAGAGTAGGAAAATAAAATTGAAAAATAAGAGAACAAAAATAAAAACCTCAAGTGAAAACATACTTTAAGGCACCTTAGATTGGCTCATTGATTGAAAACCTCCACAAGGCAATCAATGGGTTGGGAAAAAATACAACAAAAGAGAAAAAAGAAGATCCTAAGTGAAAACCTCCTTTGAGGCACCTAGGCATACCTACTAGTTGAAAACCTCATTGAGGCAACTAGTAGGCCTAGAAGGAAAAAAATAAAAGAAATCCTTGCTCCATGCATCTCTTTGATGAATGCAGGTAGTCATCAACATTTGCAAGAAACAAGAACAAGTTGGTACCGAAAGAAAAAATGGTCAAGCATAGTCAAAAGAAGTCAATTTTTGACTTTCTCCTCCTTTTCTCAAATAATCTAACAATTCCAAGGTCATGCCAATCCATCACCCTCATCTATTTCCACCATCCACCCATCATTCCCAAGATTCTACTATTCAATTTGTTTTTTGTCCTAAAAAACTATAGGATCCTTTGTTTTACTTCATGATACAAATATACATAGAGAATAAATTTGTTTTTGCCATAACTTCAAAACCATGCATCCATTTGCCAAGATGTTTAAGGGGAAGATGCATATGGATGATGGTAACATGCTCAAGTAATTTTAGCAAATTCAAGTGCATAATTTTCGAGAAATCAGCCTCCATCATCTACAACCATTTTTTCATTTTATCGATATCGATGCATCCATTTAAAAAGTTGTTTCATGGGGAGATGTATATGGATGTGTTGTAGCCACAACTACCACCCTATTGAAACATGCTCTTACAACAACTTTTTCAATGGGTCCCCTAGAAGTTTGATTGTTCATCTTTCAGAATGATCTATTTTATCTCATGAATGTTAACTCCTTGCCAAGTAAAATTTTCAATGCACGATGGTCCTCTGCTACATGGTTCGTTCATGACACAGCGTGTCCATTTATTCTCTCCCTTCATCGGGATCTCTCAATCTTCACAAACATTCATGCTACATTGGCACCCACACAAACCATTAACCCTACCTTTATTATAATTGTTTCTTGGTTTAACTTGCAAAACCCCATCGCATCATTATTTCCATTACAACGCATTATAGCGGAAATACTTCACAAAGCATGCTTAAATCCTTTTCTAGGCCTATCACAATAACACAAGGCATTAATGGCTTCTGGGCTTGATGAGTTTTACTAACTCAAATGTATACCTTTCAGGTCCAGAGCCCCATCGCAGATTGTTATTGGCCCAAAACCAATGCTATATAGAAAGGGCGCATAAATATCCTAGACCCACAAATGATTATAAAACTAGGCATATTAATTTTTAAATCCACCCCAACGTCCATACACAACTTTTTCCATATATGCATGTGTTTGCAATGACACATTAAAGTTGGGGTTTTCCAAAGGGAATGGTAACATAGTGGACCCGAAGGGACTTATGAACCTTAACATATATGTGTTTTTGGGTCCACCTCCCACATCACATACTACAATTGGTGGGGTCCTAGGGCTTATATATATGTGGTGCTCCCGTGTACTATGGACCCGATGGTTTACTAACCGTGGTATATACATGTTTTGGGTGGGTATCTATCGCTTATCACTATTGGCGGGATCCGGTATATACATATATAGTGCACCACAACCTCTCAGACCCAGTGATGACTACAATGCCGAGTGTATAAATTTTCAAGTCCGCAATTTGGATTCGGTTGTGTTTTTTGTGACAGTTTTCAGTGAAAACCGAGTTTGGCTTGCTAGGCTTAATCTATGCATAAAGCTAAAAACCAGGGGCTGATTCTTTTGTGTTTGATGTGATAAACATTCAATATAGGTGATACTCATGTTTTAAAGCATTTTTGTTCTATTTTTATAAGTGTGACTAGTGTCTCTTATTTCTATAGACCAGGAGTAACGAATGCACAAGCGGATCCGAGAAACCCTTATATGTAGAGGTGTTATGTTTAAAGAGCTGACCTTTGACATTTTCAGTTCATTTCCAGACATTGCTTGCATGTTCCAAAAATTAAACCACTCCAGATTGCATCATGTACAGAACACATAGTCATCCTCTCTAATCAATAACCATTCAGTGCCCAAGAAATGAAGCGCCCTAATGATAAGAAATTCCCTTTACATGTCAACAGTGACATTGACTGTTTTCACCTATTTCTTATGATCGACATAATGAAGGAAGCAGAGGGAAGGCGAAGAGGTAGGGAAGACTGAGAGCGAGAGGCTTTGAGCATAAATATTACCTCTCAAAGAGGAGAAGGGGCTTTTAATTTTCGAGAAGAACAATGTTGATTTATTGTGAATGAGAAGGACTGTTTTTGAGGGAAGAAAGAGCCATTAGTTTCAAACTCATTGTATCGTTTTAGATCAGAGTTTTATTACTACCATGAACGTAAATGTTATTTATATTTATGCATATCGATTTACAGTTCACTATTAGTCTTGCTAAATTGAATGTGATTCAATTTCATGGTTAACTTGTGAATGGTCTCTGATTTGAAACTAAATTAAACATCAGTGGCAATTTCAATTCCATAAAAGAATGTGGATTTATATATTAGTGGTTGGATATCAATTTAGCTTTAATACAGTCTTGTCCAGCTCTGAATTCAATGATTGATTCATTTGGACTTGAATCTATGCATGATGTTTAACCTTCTTTATCATGCTCCTGCTGAACATATATATGATGCTTAAACTTATGTATCATGCGCTCGCAAGATAGATTAGAGTAGCCAGGACTAGATTAGAGTAGTTAGAAGTAGTATAGATACAATTTAGCACATAGAGGTTAGTTTCTCCACTTTGTTGATTTAATTGAAGTCTTCCTGCTGGAAGCAATCTTTCGACATGTTTAAGCAGTTTACGGGGTCCCTTAAAACCCATCGGAGCTAGCCAATCCAAACAAAAGCAAGTCTAGTTGGGGCTTGTGATTGGGTTAGTTTCCCTTGTTGGCATATTTCACATTAGCCATGTCAACAAATTGGTGCTAGAAGGAGGCCTGAACCGCCCTCTCCAGCTTTTCAATATTTCATCTCTAAGTGCCATGCATGGATTCAAGAGGATTAATGTATGGATCATAAAGGTCGGAGGGATCCTACCACACAATTGAAAGAGCCTCATTTTGAAGAAACAGGGACCCCTCTCTATCCTATTTCTAGGTCACCCAAGGAAGAAAGACTATGGGAGTATCCTGTCACTCAGAAACAACCAGTCAGAACACTTACTCAGGCTTACACTCATTCCCTCTCTCAGATTCCCATCTTTCACTCTTTACCTCTGACAACTAAGAGAAAGCCAAGGATTTTTACCCTGAGTGAAGATACATTAGCAATCACTTCTCTCAAAGATATTGTGCTAGAATCCTTGCAAAGTACTGACACCCCTTGGGAAGAAATTCCTGAGGATTCCCCTTCTAAAGGTAACTGCTTGTTTTATTTTTGTTGGGTTGTGTTATATTCTTTCCATGACTAGCCCATGTAGTTAACCGGGGGTTAGAAGGGGGGGTCACAGGGGGTTTGAGGCATACTCGTAACCCGACTTTATGGGGTCTGGGGTAGCGCCCTGAAAATTTTTGGTTTTGGACCGTATGCTAGTATGGGCAGACCCACCTATGGTTTTGTGCATGATTTTTGCACGTTTTTGGATGCGATGGTTTTCAGTCCATGTTATTGGATGCTTTGGCATGTATAAATATGTATTATAACATAGAAAGGAACATAATGAAAAATCAAGCTGGTAGTCCTCGTTTTGGGATCTAGGGGAAAATCTTTGTGTATATGTGTTTTATGTGTTATGCTCTCGCATTGTTTATTTTATGTGTTTTAGAATTCGTGTGCATGTAATTTTTGTATGGGGTTAAAACCCACATTTAGTATTAGAGTTGTTTTGGCTTCAAGGGGACACCTTTCCTGCTGAGGGGTTTCACTCAGGCCTATGGTAGACCCTGTTGAGTGGGAGATCTACGAGATCAATTCTGGTGGTGAAAGAAAATGGCAAGCAGTGGAAAGAAACAGATCAAGAAATTTAATGGTCAGAGTTTTGAGTTGTGGAAACTCAAGATGGACGATCTATTGCTGGATAAAGATCAGTGGATCGCGATAGATCCAGGTACTAAACCAATGGGAGTGTTTGATGAAGAATGGAAGAAGTTGGAACAGAAGGCAAAGAGCATAATACGATTGTGGGTCTTAGACTCAGTATTGTTGAATGTATAAGGGAAGCTATGGTGAAAACTGCTCATGCAGAAAGTGAATAACCCGAGGATGAAAGATGGAAATCGGTAAGAAACATTTAAATGCATTTAATGCTGGGTAGTAGTTAACATCTTGAAATAAAAATTATCAGATGAAGAAATAAGTGCATCAGTTTTGTTGTGTTCTCTACTAGATTCATGGGATAGTTTGGTTATTGCAATAGGTAGCAATGCAACTGCCTTGCAGTTTGATGAAATAGTCTCAACCTTATTGATGGAGGAGATGAGATGGAAAAATATGGAGACCTAGAATGGTGATGCCTTATCTGTATGAGGATAGTCCCAGAACAAAAACAAAATTAAGTCATCAAGTGGGAGATCTAAATCTCTAGGAAAACCTGTAAAGGTGGTGTGTTGGCAATGCGGAAAGGAAGGGCCCTACAAAAGGGACTGTAAATATAAAGTTGTTCATAAATGAAATGGATCTCATGATGCTCCTTCTATAGAGGCAAAAACCACCTAAGATGAAGGTAGGGATGTACTTGGCTTCTTGAAGTACACATGTATATTGTGAGGCATGGTTGATATACTCAGGTGCATCCTTTCACTTCACTCCCCATCGAGAGTGGTTCTGCGAGTATTAGAAATACTATGGTGGTGATGTCTTCTTAGGGGATGATAGGAAGGCTAGAATCGTTGGTCGTGGAAAAGTAAAATTGAAGTTTTAAGGTGGAAGGGTTAGAACACTTCGGGGTGTTCTGCATATTCCTACATTGGCCAGAAATCTAATTTCTGTAAGCAAGTTGGATGATGGAGGTGTAAAAATAGTGTTCGAGAAGGATACTAGCAAAATGGTTCGAGGAGCACTGGTATTGATGTGGGAATTTAGGATTGGAACTTTGTACAAGCTACAAGGTAGCACTGTTGTTGATGGGTGTAACAATTCTGTGGTTCTTGAAAATGGAGCAGAAAATCTAGTGGTCTTTGGAGAGAAGACCATGTTGTGGCATCAAAGGCTTGGACATATTGCAGAGAAAGGCCTTCAAATACTTCATGGTAAAGGTATGGTAGAAGGTATGAGTAATAGCTTTTTGGATTTTAATTTCTATGAAAATCGTGTATATGGGAAGCAGAATCGGATGAGTTTCCCCTTTGGTAATAAGAGGGCAAAACAAATATTAGAACTTGTGCACGGTGATGTGTTTGGACCTGTGAAGGTTCCATCACTGGGTAAGTATATTTACTATGTATCATTTATAGATGACTTCTCAAGGAATACATGGATATATTTTCTTAATAAGAAATCTGAAGGCTTTGATAGGTTTAAAGAATTTAACGCTCTTATGGAAAATCAAACAGATAAGAAGATAAAGGTGTTGAGGACAAATAATGGTGGAGAGTTTTGCAGCAAGGAATTTGAAGAATTCTGTAAGAAGTGTGGTATAGCATGACAAAATACTACTCCATATACACCTCAGCAAAATGGAGTTGCAGAAAGAATGAACAAGACGTTGATGGAAAGGGCAAGAAGCATGCTCAGTGGTGCCGGGTTAGGACAGGAATTCTGGGCAGAGGCAGTTGATACTGCATGTTACTTGGTCAACAGGTCACCTTCATCAGCGTTGGAGGATAAGACTCCACAAGAAGTATGGACTGGTAAGAAACCCTCGCTTTCACATCTGAGGGTATTTGGATGTGATGCATATGTACATGTTCCAAAGGAGAAACGAACCAAGTTGGATAGTAAATCTGAAAAGTGCATCTTTATTGGGTATAAGGATGGTTTAAAGGGTTATAAGCTTTGGAACCCAATCACACGGAAGGTTGTGTACAACCAAGATGTGTTGTTCAGAGAGGTAAAAGAAGTTGTTAAACATGAAGTCCAATCAAAGGAACCTAAGAAGATAGATTTTGAGCTTAAGGAGGAAGAATCAGACTCTACAATAGAGGAGGAATCAAAAGATGAAGAGCCACAAACTCCAAGTGTGAAAAGATCAGTTTGAGAAAGAAGGTAGCCAGAAAGGTATAGTCCTTCTACTTTCTATTCAAATTCTTATTTATCTATTACTGACGATGATCCCAAAACTATGAAGGAAGTAGTAGATTCAGAGGTTAGAAAACTCTGGAAAGAGGTCATGGTTGATGAAATGGCATCTTTGTACAAAAATGAGGCTTGGGATCTGGTGGAGTTGCTGGCTGGAAGGAAACTCATTGGCAGCTGATGGGTGTTCAAGAAGAAGACAAATGTAGAAGGAAAAGTGGAGAAATACAATGCTCAGTTGGTAGAAAAAGGTTATTCCCACGTGTTAGGAATTGATTTTTGTGATATTTTTTCTCCTGTTGCTAAGGTAACTTCTATTATATTATTTTTATCTCTTGTTGCTGCTTTTGATTTTGAGGTAGAATAGATGGATGTGAAGACAACATTTCTTCATGGGGATCTGGAAGAGCAGATCTACATGAAGCAACTTGAAGTCATTGCGGTGAAGGGTATGAAAGAACTGGTATGCTAGTTAAGGAAGTCTCTATATGGGTTAAAACAGTCACCAAGGATGTGTTATCAAAAATTAGATATATTTATACGGGGACTTGGCTTCACCAGAAGAAAAGCAGATCATTGTGTGTATTTTAAATTAATTGGTGACCATGTTATTTATATGGTCTTATATGTGGATGATATGTTGCAGGTTCAAAATGACAAAGAAATTATCCAGGATTTGAAGACCCAATTTTCCTCCAAATTCAACATGAAATATCTTGGTGTTGCAAACTATATTTTGGGCATGGAAATCAAAAGAGATTGGGCAAAGAGGAAGATTTGGTTAAACTAGAGGAAGTATGTCGAGACAATATTACAGACGTTTAATATCCAGGATAGTAAACCGATGAATGTTCCTATTCTTGTAGGTGTGAGGTTATCTGCTAAACATTGTCCCAAGACACAAGAAGAGGAAGAGGACATGTCCCATGTTCCATATGCAAGTGCAGTCGGTAGCCTGATGTATGCAATGGTTTGTATTAGACCATACATTACACATGTAGTGGGAGTATTGAGCAGGTTTATGTGAAAACCAGGGAAAGAGCATTGAACAATAGTGAAGTGGGTTTTCAGGTATTTGCATGGCACTAGTGATTATAGTTTGTGCTACCAAGGAAGACTAGGATTGGACAAAGTGTTGGATATTCATGGATTTGTTGATGCAGACTCGACTGGAGATCTAGACCAGAGAAGATCTACAAGTGGGTATATGTCTAACCTATTTGGAGGTGCAATCATTTGGATGAGTAAGAAACAATCTGTAGTGGCACTATCAACTACAGAGGCAGAATACATGGCAGCCACTCACGTAAGCAACGAAGTAGTTCGGTTGCAAAGATTGTGTTCAAGTATGGAGTTAGTACAGGAAGCTATAAGGATAGACTATGATATCCAAAGTGAAATTTTCTTGGCAAAGAACCTTGCATATCATTCAAAGACAAAGCACATTGATGTTCAGTATCACTTTGTGAGGGATATGATAGACGACAAAAAGGTGTTTCTGGTAAAGGTGGACACTTTGAAGAATATTGCAGATGCATTGAAAAAATCTATGAGGACTGAGAAGTTCTCTTGGTGTAGAGAAATAATGGGCATTGTAGGGTTGGATAAATGACTAAGCTCTCTTGTGGCCCCCTGTGGAAAGAAAACAACAAGGGGGAGAATGTTGGGTTGTGTTATATTCTTTCCATGACTAGCCCACGTAGTTAATCGGGGGTTAGAGAGGGATTCACAAGGGGTGAGGTATACCCGTAGCCCCACTTTATGGGGTCTCGGGCAGCGCCCTGGAAAATTTTGGTTTTGGACCCTATGTTAGTATGGGCAGACCCACTTGTGGTTTTGTGCATGATTTTCACACATGTTTTTGGATGTGATAGTTTTCGGTCCATGGTATTGGATGCTTCAACATGTCTAAATATGTATTATAACATTGAAAGGAACATAATGAAAAATCAAGCTCATAGTCCTGGTTTTGGGATCCAGGGGAAAATCTATGTGTATATGTGTTTTATGTGTTATGCTCTTGCATTGTTTATTTTATGTATTTTAGAATTCGTATGCGGGTAATTTCTGTGTGGGGTTAAAACCTACAATTTTGAGAATCTTAGTGGAGAAGCCTCTGAATAAAACATCCCTACCCATAATATGGCCAACGTTCCTCCTCCAGGTGGGAATTAGCCTCCACCACCTCCTCTAGTTGGGAATCAACCTCCACCTCCTCCTCTGGGTGGGAATCAACCCCCACCTCCAGGAGCACTCCCTGCCTAGCTTGGTAGGATGTTGTATTGGTACCTGGGAAACAACATCCCTTACCCAAAAATACAGAAAGAGTGTTACCCAATTTCGACCTTAAGTGAGGAGATATTGCTGATAACCATATTCACTCTTTCTTCCTAGCCTTGTGAAGGTTGGGGCTCACCGATGAAGAATTGATGTGCCACTTATTCTCTTTTACTTTGACCGGTGTAGCCTCTAGATGGTATTTCAGCTTGAGAATAGGGTTAATCACCACTTGGGATGCTTTTCAATAGGGTTTTCTGGACATGTTTGGTGATGCGCCTGCAGCCTTAGTTTTAGAATTATCCCATCTGAAAATGGAAAGCAAGGAGAAATTTAAGGATTTTGACATCCGGTTCAACACCTTGTTCAACAAAATCCCAGCCACCCCTAGATCCACTTAAGAGGTGCTAATGGAATTCTATATCTCTGCTCTCCCTGTCCCTACAATGATGTGGGCTAAAAGGAGTAATATGCAAACCTTACAAGGTGCTATCGATGAAGTGGTGAAAGTTGAAAATGAAATGATCAACCTCACAGCATGCCACCCCATAACTGGAGAAAATAAAGCCTCTCAGACACCCAAGAAGAGTAACGGGAATAATAATAAAGGGGTTGAAACTAAAGACAAGGACACCACAGATGTGGAAGGGTTGCATCAGATCATTAAAAAACTTATGAACATAGTCATTGATATGAGAAGGAATCATGGAGAAAGTACTAGTGGTAAGGGAGGGGATTATAATAACAGAAAACCATTCAAACATTTCTACCAGAAGAAAATAGAAGGTGGTCATGGCCAACTTGCATTGCGTGCTCCACCTAATGAAGGGGCTTTAAACATAGAAGAATTGGCTCTAATTGGATCGCTCCTCGACAAAGAAGAACCTATACTAGAATTCAAACCAAAACAAGGAGAAGAGGATGAATATCAAGTAGAAGAACCCTCAGATGAGGAAACCCAAATCAATGTGTTGTGGGACATCCATAGTGATCAGAATGATGACAGGGGAGATAACAATATAGAAATCAACGCTAATGAAATCCACACGCACAGTAAAGTTCCACTTCTAGGTGCAACAAAGCCCTTAGACTGAACAAAGAAAAATGTTCGCCTTGTAAAAGCCTCTTCTCCCATAGTTCCTATCGAGAATAGTAGACCTAGCGATCAATCCAAGAATGCCCCAGTTACATGTCACCCAGAGAAAGAAAATGCGTCTTCGACTGCAACAAAGGCTACCCAAGATGGTAAGCTCCCACCTAAAAATGGAAAAACGGGTATGTTTATTCTGCCCTATCCTGTTTATAACATTGATTATAATATCGTGGATGATCTCAAGAAGTCTAGGGCCAATATCACATATTTTTACTCGTTAAAATTAACGTATTAGAGATATTTGCTGCTGAAAGCTATGAATGAGTGGAACTACAAAACCCTCACCACCTCAAGCACCCAAACCAAGAAGCCAATGTACGAACCTGTTAGTACCACTAGTGCAACCCAAATATCATCATCTATGGGGACCACATTATCTAAAATGAATCAAAAACCCCAAGATGTCAGCATAGCCATGATAGGGAGGAAATCAAAATCTATGACTCTACCCTTCTTTATCACATTTGAAATCTTCAATATGAACGTGCACAATTGATTGGTAGACTCTGGTGCCTTATCCACTGTTATGCATCATGTTGTTGCTAAGAGACTTTATGCAATACCAAATAAAACTGAAACTTGAGTTATGTGGTTGGACAAAATGAATGTGAGAGTTATTCGGGAGCTAAAAGATGTGTTGATTCAAATGGTTGCCAAGCCTCAATACACTCAAGTCATTGATATAGTGGTAGTGGATATACCTGAGGCTTATGGGATGTTTCTTAGTAGGGACTGATCATCAAATCTAAATGGATATTTCTCAACTCATTGGTCCCATATTTTGTTTCCTCAGAGGGGAAAAAGTGGTATGCTGAGAGTGGATTGGGAGAGGTACATGAAGTATGTGGTAATGGAACCAAATAGACCCATTGAGCCTGTAATGTTCTATAACTCTATCCTTGGGAATTATAGTTCCAATGTTTATGCCACAGAAACTTGTTTTGAGGAGTGCCATGCAGAAACAGTCAAGGAGGATTTGAAAAACACACAGTTAGAAGAAAGAATTAAACACCCCCAGAATCCAACTGATGAATTATCTTGTATTATAGTAGATGATAAGACCAATTTCACAGGAAGTAGTTATTTTAGTGTAACTTTAGAGTTTACTTTTGGGACCCTCAACATTGATGACTCTAATTGTATTGAAAGTGTAGGCACTGGGAGAATTTTCATTGATCCCCTAAGGAACCAACATCTGATGGCCAGTTGGTTGGAATGCACACACACCAATAACACATTAGAACATGAAGGCTTGTTGAAGGGCCTGAGAAGAGCCACTGAAAGGAATGTAAAAATTCTCATAGTTTTTGATGACCCACAGCTAATGGTGGACCAAGTAAAGAAAAGGATACGCTGCAGTTCGCCACACCTGGTGAGGAATCAACATGAGGTATGGAGTTTAATTGAAAATTTTGATTCTTTCAGTGTCACATACATTCCTCCAAAGTATAACCATGATTCCAATCTAATGGCTACTATGGCTACGAAAATGTTGCCTAATCTTAGATTAAACAAGAATAAATTTTATGTTGAATTGATTTCAAATCATCTGTAACTGATAACATCCCGAATTAGCAGGTGTTCTAAGGTGATAATCAAATCGTGGAGTTCTTGCATTGTGAAAGAACACCTAGAAACACAACCATTAACAAAAGGAAGCATGACAAACTTATAAATGGAACTGAAGATGAGGTGATATCTTTCTTTGAGAAATCTATTTTCTTTTCATCTCTCATGGGTGAGTAAATAGGTAAGCGCACAAAATTACAAGACTCATGGTCGAGCTCATTCCAGCTTGTGGAAAAAATTGGTCATGGAATTTATAGATTGAAAACCATACAAGGAGAAACTGAAAAACTCCCTATTAGTAGCCAACATCTCAAGAGATACTTCCAGTAGCCACCACATGGTGGTTACCCCCTGAGTAGGTTAGAGTTCATTTCATTTTGCTGTTAGTGTAGTCATATTCTTGTCCTTTCTTTTGTTTTCTGCAAATTCCATGTTCCCGTTGTTTTGAATCACATTCCTTTTCAGCCAGTTGATGGTGCTACTCTAATCTCGTTCTACCTTTTAGAATTTCCCTCATTCACCACTCTCGGCCTTTCCCTTCTGCATTAACTTGCTGATGATTTTGATGTTCCTAAATCCATCACTTCCCTACCAATCAAGCAAACTTTCTATCATCCCATGAGCACTAGAGAATCAGTAGTGGAATACAAACCGAAACCCCTCATGTGCATCTATTGGGAACAATGTGAGATCTGTTGATAACTTGGATATCTGGAGCATGTAAGTACATCTGTATAAAACAAAAAATGTGTAACTACAACTGGACTGGCATGGAGGAACACTGCATTTAAATAAATCCCACTCAGACCTAGCCTATACTTGCTTATATGGTTTACAATCATTCTCCATTGGTGCCATCCACCACACTAAATGGTCCAATATCTATTACTCACAAGTAAACCTCCTTTCATGGGCTAAGATCACTGTCTGATTCCCTGTGGAAAATCTAATTACGTTCTAGTCCTTGTGCCTGAAACTAGAAGGACTTATCTAAAAAGAAATGAAATGTCAAGCCCTTGTGCCAATCTAGAAGGCCAGGTTGTTTGTGAATCCGATTAGAGTAAGGACTATTGCTGAGCTGAGAGTACTGGTTGACACAAAAAGCCCAACCTTGTTTAAGTGGTTTAAAAATATGGCATGATCCATGATTATGCCCCATTCAATCAATAAATATAGTACTGAAATTCTCATATAAAGTGCAAGAAAAACGTGTCTTCATCAAGCTTGATGAGCAATAAAGAGCTAAGGTACACAACTAAACAGGCATGGACAAACCAGTGATGACCCCAAAGGGATTTTTGAAAGTGGGAAGCAGGTAAAGGAAGGCCAATAAACCTCATAATACTACCATTGGGGAATGCCCATCAAAATCATATCAGCAAGTAGAATATTTTTGTCTCTATTGCTTCTGAAGTAGTAATTTTTAAGTGGAACCCATGCTTGTCCCTCTATGTAGTTTGCATTTTAAGTTTATTTTAACACCTTGATACTCTATTGATCTGAAGGTTATTTGAAAGAGAGATAACTGGTTCACCCAATGGTTCACCATTTGTTTCATCCACAACTACCACCCTCTTGAAACATGCTCTTACAACAGGTTTTCAATGGGTCCCCTAGAAGTTTGATTTTTCATATTTCAGAATGATCTGTCTTATCTCATGAATTTTAACTCCTTGCCCAGTCAATTTTTCAAGGCCTGATGGTCCTCTATTGCATGGGTCATTCATGACACAACCTTTCCATTTATTCTCTCCCTTCATCAGGATCTCTCAATCTTCATGAACATGCATGCCACATTGGTGCCTGCACAAACCATCACCCCTAACCTTATTAAAATAGTTTCTTGGTTTAACTCACAAAACCCCATCATGTCATTATTTCCATTACAACTACTTATAGCAGAAATACTTCATAAAGCATGCTTAAATTACACAAGGCATTCATGGCTTCCGAACCTGATGGGTTTTACTAACTTGGATGTATACATTTTGGGTCTAGAGCCCCATCTCAAATTTCTATCAGCCCAAACCCAAAGCTATATAGAAAGCTTGAATAAATATCTCGGACTCACCAATGATTATATAACCAGGCATATTAATTTTCAAATCCGCCCCAATGGCCATACGTGGTTTTTCCATATATTCATGTGTTTGTGATGAAACATTAAAGTTAGGGTTTTCCAAAGGGAATGGTAACATAGCGGACCCAAAAGAATTTACGAACCTTAACATGTATATATTTCTGGGTCCATCTCCTGTATCGCATACCACAATCGGTGGGGTCCTAGGGCTGATATATATGTGGCGCTCCCCTATACTCCAGACTCGATGGTTTACTAACCTCAGTATATACATGTTTTGGGTCTGGTATCTATCACTTATCACTATCGGTGGGATCCGGTATATACATGTTTTGGGTCTCGTATCTATCACTTATCACTATCGGTGGGATCCGGTATATACATATATAGTGCACCATAATCTCCCAGACCCACTGATGATTACAAAGTTGAGCATATAAATTTTCAAGTCCGCAATTTGGATTCGGCTGTGTGTTTTGCGACAGTTTTCAGTGAAAACTGAGTTTGGCTTGCTAGGCTTAATCTATGCATGATGCTAAAAACCAGTGGCTAATTATTTTGAATTTGATGTGATAAATGTTCAATAGAGGCGATACTCATGTTTTAAAGCATTTTTGTTGTATATCTATAAGTGTGACTCATGTCTCTTATTTTTGTAGTCCAGGAGTAACGAATGCACAAGCAGATTTGGAAAACCCTTATATGCAAAGGTATTCTGTCGAAAGAGCCAACCTTTCACATTTTTAGTGGGTTTCCAGGCATTTCTTGTGTGTTATGAAAATGAAACTGCTCGAGATCGCATCATGAACAAGACACACAGTCATGCTCTCTAATCAATAACCATTTCGTGCCCAGGAAATGAAGCACCCTAATAACAAGAAACACCCTTTACGTGTCAATAGTGACACTGACTGTTTTCACCTGTTTCTTCTGATTGGCATAATGAAGGAAGAAGAGTAAAGGCGAAGAGGAAGGGAAGACGGAGAGTGAGAGGCTTTGAGCATAAATATTACCTTGAAAAGAGGAGAGGGGGCTTTTGATTTTCGAGAAGAATAATGTTGCTTTATTGTGAATGAGGAGGACTATTTTTGAGGGAAGAAGGAGCCATTAACTTTAGATTCATTGTATTGTTTTTGATCAGAGTGTTGTTACTAGAATGAATGTAAATGTGATTTATATTTATGGTATTGATGACTTACAGTTCAGTATTATTCTTGTTAAATTGAATGTGATTCAGTTTCATGGTTAACCCGTGAGTGGTCTTTGATTTGAAACTAAATTAAACATCAGTTGTAGTTTTAATTCCTTAGAGGAATGTGGATTCCTGTATGAGTGATTGGATTTTAATTTAGCTTTAATACATTCTTGTCTAAGTATGAATTCAGTGATTGATTCATTTGGACTTGAATCTATGCATGATGTTTAACCTTCTTTATCACACTCTTGCTGAACATATATATGATGTTTAAACCTCTGTATCATTCTCTTGCAGGATAGATTAGAGTAGTTAGGACTAGTTTAGAGTAAATACAAGTAGTATAGATAGGATTTAACACATAGAGGTTAGTTGTTCCACTTTTTATATTTAATGAAAGTCTTCCTCCTGGAAGTAATCTTTCGACATGTTCAAGTGGTTTACAAGGTCCCTTAAAACCCATCGGATCTAGGCAATCCAAATGAAAGTAGTTCTAATTGGGGCTTACGATGGGGTTAGTTCCCATTGTTGGAATAGTGCACATTAGCCATGTCAACAGGATGATGATAACATGACCAAGAAATGTCAGCAAATTCCAGTGCATGGTTTCCAAGAAATCGACCTCCATCACCTTCAGCCATTTTTAGTTTTGGTTGAGATCCATGCATCCATTGACCAAATTATTTTTATGGGGAGGTGCATAATGATTATGGAAACATCTAAAATTTTTAGGTAAACCCATTCTACTATTTGGGAGATATGGACAAAACATGTTAGCTACAAAAGGTCGTCCTGTAAACCTATAGGATTCCCTGAAAACCTATAGGATCCTACATGAGATTCTGCAGGATACGGAACAACACCTACATGATTAGTAGTGAGAAGTTTTAAAAGAGAGAAATACAGGTTGGCTTCATGAGAAAGTGAAAAAAGGTAGGAGACGAACTTTCTACATTTTTCCAAGTGAAAAGAATATAGAAAATCCTTCTATTGTGTTGAAAAAGATTGAATTCTAGGGGAATTTTATACACAAAATTTTCATCAAAAATTCCTCATCCATTAAATTTGATAATAAGACACACGCAACCCTCCACATCCATCATAGAAACATGATAGGGGGATTTAACAAGAGGGAACTCACCAGCACAGTGAGGATTCATCATCATCAACATCACCATCTAGTACCTGCACATCAAGGAACAACATTAGAGAAAAAAAAGAAAAAACACATGCAACAAATACAAGCAAGGATTTCACTCTCCAACAAACAACATCTACAGGAAGGTCATCAGGTAGGTACAGGTATGCAATATTCGTGACCTCTTGTCTTGAGCATATTATAGTTAGAAATTTTTTGTCAATGCATGAGAGATGAGATTTTATAAGCCAAGGATGGGTCAGTAGTCTGAACCGCTTTCAACTAGTTAATTACAGCTCACTCCTTCACTCATGTATTGTTGAAAATTTAAATTCATGAAGAGTGATGATTTCAAGGAATGAGGACAACAGTTAAAATAAGAAATTTTTAGAAAGGCTAAGTCACCACATCACTCCAATCCTTCCATCCACTTCATATTCACTATCTATTTATCATTCATCCATCCAATCTCTTTCTTGAAAGAAGAACAAACATATCATCCTATCAATTTTCACAAACATACACTATTCCCTTTGAGCCTTAGCATCATCATCCAATCCCTCTTCGTCATCTCTCATCATGCTCATACACTTAGAAGACCCTGAAAGAGGAGGAATGACTACTACAGGAAGGTAGAATGTTGGTACAAGAAGGAAGAAATGAATAAATTATGTTAAACCCCAATATGGGAGAGCTTAAAAGTGGCCTAAACAAAACAATAGACTCCAAGGCCATGAGGCAATCATCTAGGCCACAAAAGAGGAGAAGAAGGCAACAAAAGGAAATGAGGCATTCACCATCAAAAGAAAAATAAACCTGCAGTGACGAAAATATGTTTTCCAAGAGGTCTCCAATATCTTCCTAACTTTTTTCCAAGGCCTAGAAATGGGAAAAAGGCATGGGAGTCAAGTTGAGGGCATGTCCTAGGCTTAGAATATAATTTACACTAAAAAATGGTTTTGTGTAGTTTTGACAGGAATTACTACAAGATGTCCTAGTTCTCATCTAAATGCATTTTGAAGGTGTTAGAGGTGTCCAGATGGAAGAAAAAGGTAGCAAAAGGTTGATAATGGTGTGGAAGAACTTGCCAAACTTAAAAATATTCAAGAACCCATCTTGAATAAGGGGAAGAAAGAAAGCTAATGGTCTTAAGAAACAACGATTTTTCTTTGCACAAATATGTTTTTGGGATTGTCCTTTCAGAACTTACAACCAAGATTCTTAATGCAAAAGAGAGAGGCCATGAGGGCCATGAATGAGGCACAATGAGGTCACTAAGTTTCTCATAGGATGAGCAACACTTTCAGCAGAGGGGTATGATGGGCCTCTAACTTAGACATAGATTGAGGTCCACGCCTCTAAATTAAACATAAATTAAGGCCTATGACCATCCTTCAGCACATTAAACCTCTCTTTCTACATTAGATAATGTATTTTTAACTTTAATATATTTAGTAGGAAGGTTTATGAATAATTGGATATTTGTGCCTAATATTATTTATTTTTGTGGAATATTATGACAATATTGGACACATTATGAAGATTTGGAGTAGGAGATACATTAGGGACTTGTTCCTCACAACTGGAGCATCAATAATAAATAATAAATCAACAATATATTATGGAATTATGACACAAATTGTGGAACTCCAATGATTGAGAAAATTTAGGACTGTGTTCCAAGCCATTTAATGTAGATTCCTAGTACTGGGGACTAGATCCACTAATCAAGGGATTTTGGTGGGGAAAGCTTCCTCCTTTCACGAGGAATGATTCCTAATCATTTTGTATAAGTAGCAAGTCAAATTTTCCTATGGGGATAGATTTTAATTAGTCTTTTTTTTTTCCGAGAAAAAAGCAAAACTTTTTATTAAGATACTATAAAAAGTTTACATACAAATAGTTCATAAACCATACTGCTGGCTCATATGATCTGTATCTGCTCAACAAACATGGAGCTTTTCTGCTGTTAAGAGAACCTGTAATAATCTTCCTCCCGGATGGAGGAATAGTCAAAACTCATAGCATCACTAGGAAACCTGGGGTCTCCTTCGACGAAGGAAAAACAACCCCTTACAACAAAAATGATAAGTCTGAAACCATGTTGATAGTTACAAAAAATATATAGAAAGTCTGTTTGCTGAAAGCTGTATACTGGAGAAAAAAACTATAATGGATATTATATACACAAACATAAATATATAGCTGAGAAAAGTGTTGTAAAAAAAGATGTAAAAACTGTGATCGAAAAGGCTGAGCATATGGAGGCTGATCTGATATAAAAGACTGCCCCTGTCTGATCTCTTCTACTGTCCAGCTGCCCGAATCCTGTAGTAGACCAGCCTTAGATAGCTGATCTGCTTCCTCATTCCTGTCCCTGTAGATATGGCATATCGAAAACCTATTAAACAATGTCTTCAAAAAAGAAATTTCTTCAACAAGTATCTTCAAAATCTGATTTTGACAAGATGCAGTTCCATTGACCCAGTTTATAACATTTAGTGAATCCCCAAAAGCCTGAATAGAGTTGATGTTTCTGTGATGGAGCCAGCATAGAAGGTATCGTAAGGCCGATAATTCAGCATAGTTATTTGTGCCTGTACCCAATCCAACAGAAGCTTTCAAAGAGTGATCCGGATTAATGTGAATACACATGCCTGCTCCAGCCCTATTATTTTGGGAGGCCCCATCAAAGAACCCGCAAGGAATGCCCTCCTATATAATGAAAGTTTTCTGTTTTGATTTGGGATTTTTGTCCTCAAGGGGAGGCAAGGCAGTGTATATGGCTGTAATATTAGTGGCAATAACGGAAGAAGGAGTGTCCTTGTCTTGGAACAGACTCTTGTTTCTAGCAAGCCATACACCCCAATAGAAAATAAGGGGTAGGTTCCTCAAGTTCCCCTTCGGATAGGATTGCCACCATTTTCTCCAAGTAGCATCCAAAAGGTCATGCCCCCACTGAGCTTTTATCTTAAGCGAAACTGTGACATCCTCCCATATCTTTCTTGAGAAAGCACAGGTTGTGAAGAGATGACTGATTGTTTCCTCATCAGTTTTGCATAGAGGGCATTGCCCTGGCCCAGCTAAAAACCTTGCCTGTAATGTTTCCCAAGTTGGGACCTTCCTTTTTAAAATGCACCAGAAAAAGAGCCTAGCCTTGACTGGACATTTGAGTTTCCATATATCTTTGGCCCACCATTCTGGTATTCCCCATCCTTTCTTTCCCATAAGAAAAGAGTATCCATATTTTGGGGAATACTCCCTAGATTTGCATTGTGCCCACATCAAGCAATCAGGTTCATCTTTTATCCTAACATTGGATCGTTGTAGTTCTTTGATGAACCCCTCCCATTCGTTCTTCCATCTAAAATTTAACCCTAATTCTTCATCATCCTTCCAAGCCTGACCCCATATAGTAGACTGTCTAGCTCTTTCCACCTGATTTAATGTTGTAATACCTTTAGTATCAAGGTGTCTAAGAAGCCCTGGGGATAAAGCAAAAGCTTCATTACATCCAACCCAGGGGTCTCTGCCAATCCTGATCTAGCTACCATCTCCCACTTTCCAAGCTAAACCTTTCTCGATCACTGAAAAGGCTTCCACCATGGCCTTCCATATAACTGAAGAATTTTTTGCCTTCTTATTTTGACTCTGGATCCATTCTTCCAGAGGAGTTGGGTCTATGTACTTCCTTTTCACCACCCTTGTCCATAGGTTTTCCATTGATATTAGCCTCCATCCTGATTTTTCTGCTAAAGAAATGTTGAACTCAGAGGGTCTTTTAATTCCCCACCCTCCCCACTCTTTTGGTCTGGCCACTTTGTCCCAAGCCACCCAGGGTAAACCCGAGGATTCCTTTGATCCGGCCCATAGGAATCTGCAAAAGATTCTACGGATTTTCTCCATCACTCCTTTAGGAATCCAAGTCAGGGCGGCCCAGTATACTGGAATGGCTGACAAGACTGATTTAATAAGGGTCAATCTGCCAGCTCTGGACAACCATCTAAAGCTCCAGTGTGATATTCTGGATTCTATCTTTGCAATGAGCCAGTTCCAATCCTCTTTCTTGTAAACAGCAGGCTTTAACCAAAAGCCCAGATATTTGAAGGGAGCTTCCAGAGGTTGAATAGGGAAAGGAAATAAATTAGCCAATACATTTCTTTCTCTTCTTTCAAAATATGCAATACAAGCTTGTGATTTTCCGGAGTTTATCTGCATTCCAGTGGCTTTTAGAAAAAGATCAAAAATGCATTTTAACTCCTTTAATTCACTGCAATTACCATTGGTGAAAATCAAGATATCATCAACGAAAAGAAGGTGAGTGATGTATAGAATGATTGCTACCTCGATACCTTTTACCTTCTGCTCCCTTCTGGCTTTGTGAATCAGTCTACTTAGCCCTTCTGCCACAAGGAGGAACAAAAGAGGGGATAATGGAAACCCTTGCCTGAGGCCTCTCTGGCTGTTAAAGAAGGAGGAGGCTGCACCATTAACTAGTACAACAAAGCTGACATTTGTGATGCATCCCATGATCCAGCTGACAAAAGGATAGCTGAAACCCACGTGTGTGAGCAGCATCCTTAGATAGAGCCAGTTGATCCTATCATAAGCTTTGAATAGGTCGATTTTGAGAACAACTCCCTTCTTTTTCTTCATTTTGACACTATGGATAACCTCCTGGGCTACACCAATGGCTTCATGAATCTGTCTTACATCCAGGAACCCAAATTGTTCCATTGATATATTTCTAGACAGGATTGGTGCATTTCTGAGAGCAATAACCTTTGAAATAATCTTGTAAATGCAGTTGCACAATGAAATTGGTCTAAAGTCTTCAAAACTTTCTGGGTCATCCTTCTTAGGAATGAGAGCAATAAATGTTGAGTTAAAGGGTCTATAGATTACTCCTTTCAGCCTTGACTCTTCAACTACTTCTGTTATTTTGGCTCCAATTTGTTCATAAAAGTAGAGAAATAGTTCTATAGTCCAGCCATTAGGGCCTGGGCTTTTATCCTTACCCATGAGTTTCATGGCTACTTCAATATCCTCCTTAGTGACCGGAATTGTAAGATCTTCTGCTTCATCTTCCTCAATGAATCTAGGAAAACTTTGCACAGTGCTAAAGACTTCTGCAATAGTAGCGTCTCCCTGATCTGCGAAAATGTTTTGAAAGTGTCTTTTTCCAAATCTAGAGAGCTCTGGAAAGGAGCTGACTTCTCTCCCTTCTTCATCTTTAAGGCGCCAGATAGTATTTGCAGACTTCCTACCTTTTGCAAAATTATGGAAAAACCTTGTGTTCTCATCCCCAGATTTTAGCCAAATTGCTCTGCTCTTGATCCTCCATTCTTCTTCCCTTTCCAGAAGAATTTTATTTTGCTGCTTCTCCAAGTGAAGGATTTTGTCCTTAGAGACTTGAGAGGAGTATCCATCTATCTCCATACTATCCATCTGCTTCAGCTCCTCCCTAATTCTGATCATTTCTTCATTTTGTCTCAGTTTTTTGTCCTTTTCCCAGGAGATTGTAGCTTTCTTCAATATTTTTAAATTCTCCATGAACAAAAAACTTTTATCCTCGCCTACATTTTGATCAGGGTGAATCCAAGTTTCTTTAAACATATTGCAGAAAGAGGGATCTTGGAGCCAAGCGGGATTGAACTTAAAAGGGGAAGGAGGTTTGTGAGGAGGAATAGTCAAGTCTAAGAAAATCGGGAAATGATCCGAATTCCCTATTTCCTCAACCCACTGTCTGATCATAGGAACTTTTGAAGATAAGGACTCCACAAATAGAAATCGATCTAGTCTTTTGGCAATCTGATCTTCTCCTATCCTTTGGTTCCTCCAAGTAGGCTTTAATTTGATCGGGGAGGGATCAATTAAGTTATTCTCCGTGATGAGGTTGAAGAAAAAATCTGAGAGGGGATCTTCTCTCGCAGATGGGCCCCAAGCTTTAGCTCTGCCAAGAGAGAAATTTAAATCACCTCCCATAATCATCAACGGAGATTTCATCACAGTTTTTGTCATCAATTCTTCCCAGAAAGATTCCCTGCCCTGACATGGCCCGTAGATATTTACTAAGGTGATGGGGAAGGTGAAGTCTGGAGATAAAACCTCCATTCCCAAAACATTTTTCATCCCCCAATGATTAATGTTTTTTACCCACCCTTCTTTGAAACCAATTGCAAGTCCCCCCGAATGACCAGAGGCATCCATAGCAATAAAAACCCACCCAGGCAGAAGGGATTTAAGCATAGGTTCGATCTCGGAGGCCTTCCCTAGGGTTTCTTGCAGAAAAATAACATCTACTTTGGAATTAGATATCCAATCTTTCAATGCCAGTTTTTTAGGTTTACTGGCCAAACCTCTGCAATTATAGGATGTTAAGATCATTTGATAACACCCTCAGGGGGATGTGCTGCTCTAAGAACCCCTAGAATAGAATATTGTTTGCCATCTGCAACATCTAATTTAGCTTTTAGTTTTGCCTTGGACATATCTGATTTCCGACCTCTTTTGTTTTTGGAACTGTTTTGTGTAGGGATCAGTCCCAAACCACCTAAAGACCCTTGATCATCATGTTTCCCTCCCATAGATCTCAGGTTGTAAGGGCAAGGAGGCCGGGATGTTGAGAGTGAAAGGGGAGGCCAATTGTCTTCACAGTTTATATCCAGGGACGGCAAAGCTTTAGCAATAATTTCTACATTCGGGCTTGTCATTAAATGTTCCATATTTTCAACATTATTATTTTCTTGTTCTTCATAGGATGAGGACGTAATATTTTTTTTAAATGAATTATGCTCAGGAGAAAAAAGAGAGTTAGGAGACCCTGAGCACATACCCTTTACCGCTTCGTCGTGAGGGGATTGATTTGCATTTTCTTTCTCGGCGGACGCTTCCACAGCTTCCGCTTCTTTAGTTATTTCCTCCACAGCTTCCATCGGATGAGAGACGTTCGCCAAAGCAGCCTCCTGAAAATGTACGTCTTCGTCTGCTGGAACCTTCACCGTCTCCTCTGTCTCCATATTCCTAGGTTCTTGCATCTCCGTCATTTCATGCTCCATCGTCATCTGAACATCTGCTTGAACATTATCTCTGTAAGCTGTGATCCTTCGGAAATGTCTCCTTCTTCTCATCTGTGGGCAGTCTTTTGCTAAGTGCCCATAGTCATGGCACCGATGGCATCTAAATGGCAAGTATTCATAGTCTAATATTTGCTCATATACGAAGTCATTGAATTGTAGGTTGATTTTTTGTGCCAAGCGGCCGCTCGGATTGAGCATGACAAGTATACGCGCTATTGCCCTGTTTTTCGTTACCAAGAAGGTCATATCTGCTTCCAGGAAAACCCCTAGCCTATTACCAATAGATTTGAAAACTTCCTCTGCCCAAAGGAAGGATGGTAAACCCGGGGCACGCACCCACACAGGGAATTCATCCGTTCTTTCCTTTATTGCATCAAAAAGGGGGGTCCATTTCTTAAGCAGAAACAGGAATGTTCCCTATGTGCCAATTTTGATGAAGGACCCAATCTGCTGATTCTCTGTCTACAAACCTGAGCTGAAACCATCCTTTCGCTAAAACAAGTGCTTCGAACTGTAACAGACTATCATGTGTAAAACATTTCTCACCCCAATCTTGAAGAAATTCATAAGTGTATTTCTTACCTCTAGCTCTGTCGACCAATGTATAGTCTGCAATAGCTAGGGCTTCTACCATGGAAACCTCCATCCCGAGGACCAGATTCTCTGCTATCACTTGAGATCCAATGGGTCTTTGCGATTTCCTTTTCGCTCCTTTATATCTTAACTCTTCCACCAGCGATGTTGAACCTTTTCATCCATCAATTCTTTCAGATATTATCTGTGCTGTGACCACCTGAGGTTCTGTCTCCAAGTGTGATGGAAACTGACCCAAAAGACCCGAGTCGCCATTTCCAGAGGGGATGAGATCAGTCTCCAGACCATCAGTGCCTGCCTGCGCCCCCACTGTAGAATCTTCAACACCGCTTGCTGAAAAGCCTTTTAGGTTTGAGGATTTTCTTGGTAGGGTTACCCTTGAAAGTGAGGGCAAACCTCCTGGAGCCCTAATATGTTCAATACCCGCAGAAAGCCCTAACTCGGATATATCTTCAAAACCCTTAGACAGCGAAAACCGGGATATCAGATCTTTTCCCTTTGGTTCAGTGGTTAAACCTTCCTTATTTTCTCCACTCGGAACTGTTTCTCTCACTGCCTGCTTGTGGACGGCCGATGAACCAGTATTTTGAACCACGCTGCCCGAAACCTTGCCATGATACAGGAGCAATGGATTTTCCGTCTGAGATACAACTTCCAAACTTGGCAGTTCGAAACCCCCAAAATAATGTTCCACGTTCTGAGTAGTGATGTCCTTCCCCCACATAGAGAGGATGTCTTCCACATCTGGGTCCAGAGCTAGCAATTCGGTGGGGTTAACCATAGTTCGAACCGTTCTCAGGTAGCGCGTCAACCGACAGTCAATGGGGTAAACTTCACGGATGCTTGTTGATTAAAACGGAAAACAGGCGGATAATGCTGAGAGTAAAACTTAAACAACCATTAACAAACACCAAAACAATCATTTAAAAACCACCTACCTGTCGACTTTGCAGAAATATGGCCCCCCGTGTCGACACCTGTGCTTTGTAGTCAGACCCTTTCTACCTACCCGAGACCTGTGCGTGGTTCCGCCCTGCACCCTGGTTTCGAAACCCTAACCTTCGCCATGGTTTTTTGCCACTCCTCCTCAAGTGTGGATGTATTGAAGCAGTCACTTGCAACTTAAACCTGAGACGTTGTGGAAAAAATCCAAGAAGAAAAGATTTCTGAAGCCTGTTTGCTGATCGATTATTTCCAATTTTTTTTTTAATTAGTCTTATTATGGAGAGAAATTGTATTTATGTAGCTCCATTGTATTTTCTTGTCGGGATGTAATTGTATTGATGAAATAATGAAGATTGGTGTCATGTTTAGATTCTAAATCTTGTTCTCCTCCACAGGTATCTAATTTTCATTGGGTTTCACCATCCAAGGAGCCTTAGAGCCCGTTTGTATCATTTTCTTTCGTTCTTTTCACTTCTTACTCACATGCATCTCTTGTTTTTACTTCCTTCTACTTCTGCATTTAGTATTAATGATTTCTTGTTGTAGGATTGAGTTAGGTGGTTCATGTAAGTTATTTTGCATGATTACAAGCATCATTTTGTCCTTGGAAATATTTTTAATTTCATATTAATCATTGAGCTATTTGGATTAGTCTTTTTTATTCCCAAATCAATATTTCTAAAACTCCTTTGTGGCAAAGAACAATAAATGTCTGCTATTTTTTAGAGCATGCTAACGAGCTTCAATCAAGTTGGTTCCACTTGCATTAGATCACAAAAAAATTCTATTTCATCGCAAAAATTACCCCATTTCATTTTCACTTTGTTAGGATAACCATTTTTTAGATTTACTAGCTCACTAGTTCTCAAATTTCTACATTTTCAACTAGTAAAGTTTTTCTATTTTTTAGGATAGGTTATGAGAGGTATTTTTGAGTGATTCCACTTGGAATGGGTACCTAAGACATCCTAGTTAATAATAAATTTTATGCCATCCAATTTGGATTTTATTTTCTTGGTCATTCTATGAATTATAATTTCGTATAGTAAATATGTAACATCGTGTAGTAAATTAGGGGATTCTATAGGAAATCACTATAACATCATATAAGAAAGCCTGTTTTGAGCTCAGATTGAGAAAACTCATCATTGAAGTTGGGATTAGGCCTCTAATTGACTTCCATTCCATCAAGCCCATTTTAACCCTCTTGCTCCACACTTGTCTCCCCTACCAAAGATCAAGGAAAGATTACCATTTGCATTCATAAAGAAAAAATATTTAAAAAATAAGTTCTTTTATATTTACACATGCACACAGTAGTTAGTACTCTACAGATCAGATTTCATGTTCAGTTAGTTTAAATCATCACATGTGATAAATAGCATTAGTCTAGGTTTCTTTTACATTTAGTTCATGATCTTTATGCAATTTGAATAGGTTTCTTTCATTGTACTTTCTTTCTTGCAATAGGTTAAGATTCAATTTCGAATATTTCATTTTCTGCAATTAGTTTAGGATTTGAATTTAGTACATGCACTCCATTACATCATGATAGCAAAGGAATGACACATTGTATGTTGCACATACAGTGCTAATACCTCTTACGTTTGTACGATCCCCGGGTTGATAATTAAAGTTGGTAGCCTTTGGAGTTGTAGCATTCTTGTTGCAATACCGAGGCTCATCACCAACCTCAGTTTGACTTATGGAATTGGAAATAAGAATCATAGGCATACTATAGGACAAAACTATATAACTTGGAGAGGCAAAATTACATAAACACAACCATTTCAATAAATCTCAAACGAAAGGGTTAAATGGTAGAGCACATTGAGGACTTCCAAAAATTGAATATTAGGGTAATTGATATTCTAGAGGAGCATAGTATTGATGGCTTTAAAGGTAATTTAAAAGATAAAATTCAACATGAGGTTTTCCTTTGGGAACCTAATTCATTGGAGATGACATTCAGGGTGGAAAGAAAAGTTAAAGAAACATTATGCCAACAAGGAAGTCTACCAATCACAATTATAAAGATGGAAGTGTTGTTGCGCTTATCCTCCTACATCTTACAAGGTTGAAACCAAAAAACTAAAGGAAAAAAGAGAAAAATGGAGTTGGTATACTTGTGAAACAAAATAAGCTAAAGGTCATAAGTGTGTCGAGAAGAAATTATTTTACATAGATTGTGAAGAGGATGAAGAAAAGTAACAAGAAACATCAAAATAAGAGGATATACACCAAGAATTAACCCTAAAAAATGAAGAAATGAATCCGGCCATATCTTGTAATGCATTTGTAGGAATTACCACTCCTTAATCTCTCAAGGTAGAAGGAAATATCAAGAAGAAAAAAGTAATAGTGTTGATTGATTGTGTTAGTACCCATAATTTTATTCATTTTAAGATAGCCAAGGAATTGAATCATTTTCTTTACCCAGCATCAGAGTGTTAAGTGATGGTTGCAAATGGTGGAAAAATAAATTGATCTAGAAAGTGCCATAAGATAAAGCTAACCATGGGTTAATATGTATTAATTGGTTCAATGATTTCCATTCAAGTGGGTGGTGCTAATGTTATACTATGAGCCCAATGGTTACAATTTTTGGGGATGATAACTTTTAATTTTCAAGTACTCTTCTTGAAATTTTTCTAGGAAGGAAAAGAAATTGAATTAAGGGTATAGTAGGGAAACCAAGGAAGATAATAAATTCTAATGGAATGAAAAATGTCTTGAATAAATAACAACAAGTCATAATTGCATAATTATTCTCACAAGAGGTTACCACACCAAAATCATCCATTTCTCAAGATCTGCAAAAGGTATTGGTCAATCATGCCAAGGTATTTGAGACTTCCAAAGGCCTAAAACCTATTTTTTATTATGAGAATTATATTCAATTGATTCTAGGAAGTGTTCCTCCAAATTCCAGGTCTTACGGGTATCCCTATGCCCAAAAGAGTCAAATTGAATGCATGGTTACAAAAATGGTAGAGGCTCATATAATTAAACCTAGCTAAAGTTCTTCCTGTTCTCGAGTAGTAGTAGAAGGCTAGATCATGGCATATGCATAGGGATTATAAGGAGCACAAAAAACATACTATCAAAGATAAATTTCCCATTCATATAATTGATGAATTATTGGATGAATTAAATGGATCAATTTACTTCAACAAGTTGGATCTTTGTTCAAGATACCATAAAATTAGAATGAAGACTAAAGAAATTTTGAAAACAACACTCAGAACTTATGAAGGTCATTATGAATTTTTGGTCATGGATTTTGGCCTCACTAATTCATCTTGCACATTTCAAGGTTTGATGAATTCCATTTTCAATCCCTTCCCTAGAAAATGTATGTCAATATATTTTGATGATATACTAATCTACAACAAGTCCTAGAAGGATCATGCTCAACAAATTGACATGACACTCAAACTATTGGAAGGGAAATAACTATATGCAAAAAAATCCAAAATTTTTTTGAAGTACAAGAGATCGAATATTTGGGTCATACTGTATCTCATGAGGTTGTTAAGGAAGACCCTAACAAAATTAAAGCTATTAAGTAATGGAAAATCCCCACAACCCTAAAGCTTCTTTGAGGATTTGTCAGGTTGACAAGGTATTATCACAAATTTGTTAAGAATTATGGGAGAATAACAGTGCCTCTAACAACATTAATGAAGAGAGAGGAATTTTCTTGGAATCTAGAAGGAGCTAAGGCCTTTGAAAATCTTAAAGGGGCAATGTGCCAAGCACCAACCGTAGCTACACTAGACTTACAAAAACATTTATTGTGGAATGTGATGCCTCAGGAAATAGAATTGATGTTGTTTTAGTCCAAGAAGGAAGACCCATTTCTTTTGAAATTCATCCAATCGAGGAAAAGTATTTACACACACCTATTTATGAGAAGGAAATGTTGGCTATATTCCATGCACTAATGAAATGGTGACCTTACCTCATGGGAAGCCACTTCAAGGTAAAATATATCATAATAGTATTAAATAAGAAAAAATATGGGAGTATCCCACTCGGACAATTCATCATTTAAGGAAGACCAAGGTAGATTATCAAGTGCCACAACTTATTTGCATTGGGATAGAGGCATTGGGGGCCAATACAAGCACTTAGGCATAGGTTATATGTGGTAGTTATGAATGAGAGTGTAGACTTGAGGTGAAAGTCGTCGAGGGATAATACACAACTATAGGTTTAGTTTCTATGCAACAATAAATACGAGGTGTGTAGATATTTTGTGCTATAAGAGAAACCCATAGTGTAGCCATAGTGTATTTTACAATATTAGAATTTCTTCTAGTATCTTTGTCAGATATTCATCAGAATATCTAAGTGTGTATAAAAAAATTCATCTGTATTTCTCATTTTCATTGTATAATTTCTAGCATATAAAGTTTAGTGAATAATATAAAATTTCCTATTATGATTCTCTAATGCTTCCTTCTATTTGAAGGAAAGTATATATCATCTGAAATTTCCTTTACATGTTTATTATGAATAGCATATGTATGTTTTCTATATGTAATCATATATTTATATATGTATATGTGAATATGACGGTAGAGAGCCCTTGACTACTTTTTTTTTTGTAAGTTTTTTATGAACATATTTTGACAAATTTGTGTATATATCTTTCAGGTTAACTGCTATTTCCCTATGTGGCATATGTACAACCATATAATGGACTCTTTTATATCTTTCTCCATAACAACAAATGACTTAACACCCTGCGTGGTGATGAAAGCTCAAAGTAGCACAAGTTTTTGGTAAACTATAAATGTTGACAGAGCCCTTAGTGGCAAGAAGATTACAACATGTGCTAATACAATCTACAACATGTAATTTTCAAAATTAATGAAAGATTACGATTTTTCCAATGGAAAAAATGTATATTTAAATATGTGTATAACGAAGGTTTCCCTACTTTAAAACCAAATACTTAATCTGTCTTTGTAATTTGTCTT